>PVHY01002237.1:23338-132250 GCA_004024945.1 Uropsilus gracilis | reverse complement strand
CCCTCTCCCCCTAAACCCTCCTCCTCCTCCTCCCCCTCCTCCTTCCTCCCCCTCCTCCGCAGCTCCTCTCTGCTGTCTCTGGCTCCTGCCTGGGTCATGTGACCTTTGGCAGTGTCCCTTATAGCCTGACTTCAGTCCTCACGGTCCTCATCTTCTCTGCAGTCTCCTCTCCATGCCTCTTTCTCTCATTTGTCTTCGCCGATGGCTTGTTCATGACAGGGCCCCTGTGCCTCTGGCTGGTTGTGGGGCAAATGAGTTGATTGATCTTTTCTTCCATGAGCCTCTGTGACCAGCACCTGGGGTGCATTGCGATCCCCAGATTGCAAGTGCCTAAAAACCAGGGGGGTGTGCACGCATCAGCAGGCTCCCCTGAACATGGGAGGATAAAAGGGTGGTGTCACCCCCAAAAGGGGGTGGTGAGGAGAAAGGACAGCACAGAGGGAGGAGGAAGAGGGTGAAGATTCCTGGGGGGCTGTGGACTCACCTGCCTCCCAGACCCCCGGCCCTGCTGCCCAGCCTCCCTGCCTGGTAGACTGGGAGCTTGGTTCCCTGAGCACAAGAAGCCTGTAAAACCCACCAGGGGCTCTGACCTTCTTTCAGCTGCTGGAACCCATGAGCCTGACCAGCCGGGTGGCTACAGCACAGCCACAGTCCAGCTGACCAGCAGACCCTCTGGTTTTCCTATAAAATGGTAAATGGCAGCTCTGCCTCCACAGTGGGCTCTGACCCTTAGACGCAATGATGTCGCTGTCATTCTGCAGCAGGTGGAAGCACTTGTGAGGCGCAGGAGTTTTGCATGTGGTTTTCAAACAAACCTCCTGCCCCATCCCAGGGGAGGCCCCTGTCAAAGGCCCCCCTCCATCTGGGAGAAGGCCCCTGGGACCTGCAGATGCAGATTCCAGGGCCCATTGTCTACCCACTGAGTCAGAGATCTTGGAGAGCCCCAGGCCATCCCATTGTAACAAGCTCTCAGTTGACCACCCTGCACCCAAGCCTACAGACCCCTGACCCACTTGCTGAGGCTTGACACCTGTGGGCATTGCATCTGGGTTAGAGGTGTCAGCGACTTCTCTATTGAAAGCACAGTGTTGGCTGCGGGACTTGGTTGGGTTACGGCTCACCTGTTTTTTAAAATGAATGTCTCCTGCCTCTCCAGCCTGCTTCAGCGAAAAGTCGGATGCTCTGGGTGGGAGCTAATTCTATGCTCTATGGATTGTCTGCTTCACTTCTTACTCCTCCTGATTACTCTTAATAATCATCATTACTGAAAGCTTTTCTTTGACTTGATTACTGCTTCATGCTGGAGAAAAAAAATCTCTTCCATTTTTCTTCCCTTTTCTGAGGTCTGACAAATGACTATTACCATGTTAAACCACTCACCTGTGCAAAGCAAAAATTTTTATTTATGTTTCTGTTGTTTGTTCCTTAGTACCACTAGAAAAACAAATTTTATATTAAGTTCTAAGTGGGGACTTCCACTCGAAACAAGGTTTATGACTTTTTCCTTTTATTTGTTTGCCATTTTTTATTTATCCTGGAAGACAGACACATACATCATTTCCTCCCTGTCTCTGTTTCACTGTTGAGTGAAGTGTGTTGAATTAATTTTGTTAAATTATTAATAACTTGTGATGGGAAACCATCCAGCATCGGTGGTGATGTGTCACCATGCACTGTGGAGTCGTATGGTGGATTTCACGCCCACCAGTGAATACGCTTTGAATGGTCAGGGCAACTGTTGGTGCTGGGCTGCCCACAGTGAAGTCTTGTCGAGGCAAAATTTAGTACTGAGGAAGGTATTTAATTTTCATTGCGTTGGGACAGTTTCCTGGAAATCAAATGAAACCTAATCAAATGACTAGAGCCGACTCTAGTACAGGGTGGTATCTCTCATCCCTAGAGATGTGCAGTGCTATTAAACATGAGGGTATGGAGGGGATGTAAAAAGAAGACATGGGTCTGTCCCTGTGGGACGCATAGACCAGCAGGGAAGGCAGACGTTAATCAAAGAATCTCCACAATTAAAGTAAAATGGCAACCATGGTATCTGTTACAAAAGAAAGGAGAAAGGTATGTAAATGTGAGTATCTGACCTAATCTTCCCTGGGAAGTGGTGTTTGTCCTGAAGGGAGGCAAGAATATGCTTTATCTCAGGTAAAGTGGTGGGATGTTATGGAAAATGAATCAACATGTGCAAATCTCCTGTGGCAGGATAGAGCATGAGAAAATATTCATATCCAAGGGAGCTGAGAAAATGTTCATATCACTAGGGCTCATGAAATTGTAGGGAGCCACTGAAGAGTTTGAAGCAGAGGTACATGTGGTATGTGCGTGTGTCTCCATGGTGGAATACTACTCAGCTCTGAAAATGATGCACACTTGCCATTTGCAACAATACTCATGGAGCTAGGAAAGATAATGTTAAACAAAATAAGGCAGAAGAAGTATAAATATTGGATGATCTCATTTATATGTGGAATACAGAGAAACAAAGTAATAGGGCTGATGAAATCAAATCAATAATAAACCCTTTGACATCTGTTTACAATACTGAGGCAACCAGAAGGGGAGAGTAGTAAGGTAGGAGGGCAAAGGAGGATGCCCAGTGGAGGCTGGTGGAGGGGTATCATGAATTTGGTCATGTATTTTGTGTCAAGACAGAGGTTTGAACCTATAACCCCTAAAACAGACATAATGGTCTGAACCAACTTTACCTCCGTAAGCACAACTTAGAACAGATTCTATGAAAAACAAAGGATCACAAGAGTGTGGTGAACATTTGGATGGCAACAAATTGGACAATCGAGAATAAAAGGACAAATTCTTAAAATGAAAAAAATTCCAGGATGAATCAGGGCAAAACAGAAGTATATTTGTATGGAGTAATCATGAATAAGGAAAACAGGAATCAAAAATACCCTCCAAATCAAAACAACTAGATGACTTCTTTAGCGAATTCTTCCAAAATTCCAAAGAAAATGTAATGCCTATTCTTCTGAAAATTGTCCAGAATATTGAAAAAAGAGAAAAGGCTTCCAAACGTAGGCCATGACATTGGATCTTGGGAAAAGAATGAGGAGTAATGCACATAACAAAGATCCCCGAAGAATAGTTGAAATATGCATGTTGAGCTTATCTATTCCTTCTGATCCTGTCCTGTCTGAGCTCATCCAAGACACGATAAAACCTGAGAAGTAGGCGAACAGAGAAGAGGAAGTGATGGAAGGTAGTGAATTCCATACAAGAGCAGGCTCTGGAGGCTGACAACAGAGCTTAAATCCTGTTCTAAATTCTATAGGTTGAATGAAATTCTTTATCTCCTAAATTTTAGTTCCTTTGTCTCTAAGAGCATAACTACCTTCTAGATACTGTGAGGTTAAAGAGAAGTGCATCAAAAACTTGGCAATGCCTGTCCAGGTTAAAAAATAGTTATTGATTCTATAAATGATTGGGTATTATCAACTCTTAAAACACTCTTTTGTAGACGGATTAGATCTTTTTTCTGGAACTCCATCAGGAGGAAATGAAATAAATAGGTGAAAGAGTGAGACATTTCTGTTCACTTTATTCCAAGGAAGGATATGGAAGCCTATCATATCAGAGATGTTCAGTGGAGAAAGTACCTTGATGGTACTGGAAATGTTTCAGCAAAAAGTGAGTGACAATCCGCTGGGGGATATTGTGGAAGAAAAACAATCATTGATGGAATTCTGAATAAGATGCCCCTGAAGACTCCTTGCAGCCCTCACATTCCATGCTCACATGGCTCTAATTTAAATCTCACTGAGAGCACAGAATACAGGAACCTGTGGTGAATCACACATGACTTGTCTATAATGAGAGGAAGAAGTCCCTTCCATTTTTAAATAATTCCACTATTCTGTACCTCACAGAGCGGGGATTATTAACACCTCCCACTGTCAACTCCAGGTTGTTAAGTGTGGCTCTGTTGGACATTTTCTGTCTTGAAAATAACACTCACAGGGCATCTGTTTTCTAAGTGGTCCCGAACCACCTGAGAGTGTTTTTAATTGAAACTCAGTAGATATGAAAAGTGTTGCCATATCGAGTTGGGTTGCACTGGAGCATCTACCAAATGCCAGCAGTGCTGCCAAGGATAGGCCTCTCTCAGAGGAGTCCTCTGCAGGTTGCTGAAGCCAGGAAGACGTGTAGTAGTGGGAGTCCAGGTCTCTGCACACCGTGGCGTGTAGGGAAACACTGAGCATCTCCCTGCTGGTGTTTCCATTCACAAAAACAGAGATGGTATGGTTGACTTTTCTGAGACTGCCACTGTGAAGATAACAGAGAACGTGTGTGAAATTACTTTGAGTTTTCCAGAGAAATAGAAGAAGCCTTGAGCAGTAGAGGGACACTTCACACCAGCTATTCTTTTAAGTAATCACTCGGAGTCTGCGTAGTTGGGTCCGATTGTTTGATGGGCTGGGTGTCATGCTTGCCTGCTAAGTCTTCAGCTGAAAGTCACTAAGGTAGACCCAAAACATCTAGGCCTCCCTCATTGCCACATGACTAGGTGCGAATGAGAGTTTATTACTGAAAAACAATTATTTGTCCGAGGGTGAGTTGGCGGAATGGCTGGTATGTAATAAAGCCAATAAAGGGTAAAATTAGAAGCTTAGCAGAAATTTCCATCTGGCACAATTGTAAAGAGATATAGGAGCAGAGAATAAAGGGCCTGATTTGTATTTCTCTAAGAAAGGATAGAAATTTATAAAGCAGTGGGGTGCTGAAGGTGCATGAGAATTCGGGGGAGATATTTAGATCCTTTCCATGGGCCCCTGGTATTCCTAGGGGCTGTTCATCCCTTTGAAACTTTTAATGCCTTAATATGTTCTGCAAGTACTTTCCGAGTAAACACTAGGAATGAATAAATTGAATTTTAAAGCAAATTCTTCATTTTATTCACAGTTGTCATGCCTTCTATTTCCAATACCACTCTGGCAGGAAAAAGCTCTAATTTGAAAGAAAGGCCAGATAGTTCCACCTAATATAATGAAATCAGCAGGACTGCAGACTCGCCACCATCTCAGTTGCTTTGTTAACACCACCATCTCCTTATTTGCTTGGCTAACAAAGACTTGCTTCCACTCAGGAACACTCCCCTCTCCCACCTGAGAATGAGTTGGTTCCTTCCTGGAACTTGAGGTCCATGAGGGTGTATGAGGCAGAACCCTTTCCTCAGAGAAGCAAACAGTGCAGCACCAGCGTGCAGAGATTTATCCAACGCCCAGATATTGGATTTAGATTGAATCTGAGGCTACATTAACCTGGAACATCTTGTGAATAGTCACTGAACTTGATTATTTACTTCTTGAAGCTTGCTTTTCTTGAGGATATTGTTTTGGGTTGTGTATTCCATAGATTTTTCCATGTGGCTCTTGCTGGCACAGAAATAAAATACTTTAAAGGATGGGCTTCCTTTATTCATATTGGCCAATGGGATAGTCTACATCTTGGGCATGTGGAGTGTCCCTCTATCCCTTCTCCTGCTCCCTCTTTCCATAGGTAAGGGCATTTGCAACTGTTATGGACTGAGTTTGAGTTTATATGTTGAAGTCACAATCCCTAATATTTTAGAATATGATTATATCTAGAGATAAGGTGTTTGTTATTTAGTAAAGTTTTGTTGATTTGCCATTAATTTCAATACTCTACAGGGTTTGGAAGTTCAGCTTCACATGTGGATATGTGACTATACCACCCAAACCCACCACCAAATTCTAGGGCCTTTCTCCCCACCCTCATTCTCCTTTCCCTCCGATAACCATTATATTGTTACCAGAACTAAGAGCTATTTTTGTTGTGTTTTGTGTTTGTCTTATTTATATTTCTACATGTAAGTGAGACTATCTGTTTTTTCTCCCCTCACTTTCTCATGTATTTTACTTAGCACAATCACCTCCAGTTCCGGTCATGGGGTGAGAGGCAAGATTTCATCTTTTTACAGGGACAAGTACTGCTTTTTTGTGGATGGTTCACACCTTCTCTATTCCATCACCTGTGGCTGAGCATTTAGGTTGTTTCCATGTAACTAGTGACTAGTGATGACATGAAAACTGGGGGTGGAGGTATCTTTTGGACTGAGTATTTCCTTCATCTTTGGATAAATACCTAGGAGTGGAATGGCTGGGTCCTAAGATACTTTTAGTTTTTGATTCTTAAGGATGAGGAATAGGGGATAAAAGAAATAACGAGGAGAAAATGAGGCCATAGGAGTGGGCCTAATCCAGTGTGACCGGTGACCCCCTAATAAGAGGGAAAGGCACCAGGGATGTGGACTCTCCGGGGGAGGCTGTGTGAGGACGGACAGAGAGGCAGCCCTCTGTAGCCAAAGGCCTCTACAGAAACCAAAGCTGGAAGGACCTTGGTTGGACCTCAGTCTCCAGGACTGCGATGAAATAGAATTCTGTCATCTAAGCCACCCAGTCTGCAGCTAAGACACCAGCTGTTTTCGATGCACATCATTTTTGGTAAAGCTGTTCTACTGAGTTATTTCCCAATTTCCTTCCATGTACCATACGAACCCCTCTGAGCCCCAGCCACTCTTTGGTGCCTCTATGATCGAAATTGTTTAGCATCTTTTCCAGACTTGCCATAGATTTGAAAGACATTTCAAAAGGCTAAAGAAGAGAAAGCCCATTTTTCTGTATCACCCCTGCAAATGTCATCATAAAAAAAGACTCGATTGTTCCATTTTCCTCTCCCTAGGAGACAGGGAGGGCTGAGATGTGAGGCTGAGTCCCCACCGTGAAGGTTTAAGTCTCAAAATGTACCAAAGAAAATGCACTAGTGAGGGCAGTGGACTGGCCTTACCCATCTGGAGTGGGCAGTGTGGAGTTAACCTCTTAAAATCCCAGGTGTTGAAAATGTACTTACAGGGACTTCATAAAGATACAGCTATTCTAAGGCAGAAACACGAACAGAGTTCAAATTAAGGGAATGACATGAAATAGCATTTCTTAAGGAGAGAAATAACACTCAGGAACATTAAATGATTTAATTATGCCTGAAAGAGCTTTCTGAGCTAAAAATGCAACAAAAGAGAAGTGTGTTAGGAGATAAGTTTGAGAAAACAGTCATAAGAAAAATCTTGAAACCAAAGAACGCAAACTTTATAATCACCCACAGCCATACTGAGGGCAAAAAAGGACCTCCATTAACATCCATTTTGTTTTTTCTAGGACAAGGACCTGGAAGAGCAGAATAGTAATTGGAGATATTATGGAAGCTTAACAATCCCTGATAGGAAAGAAACACTGTTAGTCTTAAGATTATTCAACTTAATGGTTCTCAAATATAGTAATGTATATTTTAAGAGATAGCATTAAAATTTATCCATACTCTAGTTTCCTTAAAGGCACACATAGATTAGAAAAAAGAGCTCTTCTCAGAACCAACACATTGTTGATAGCAAATACCCTGTCATCAACATCAGAAAGATTATATATCTCTATATCTGCATCTGAAATATGAATTGGGACCTTTTTTTTTTGTGCCCATGATTTGCTATTCTAACTCCTGACTTTGTCTGGAAAAATGACCAAGGGCGTTATTTGTCTCCAAATGTTTTTCTAATAATGAACTGCCATTACAAATGGAGCCTGTGATTTAAATATATTCTTTAAATCTGTGTCTTCAGTTTTCAGTTCTACACTTTAAAGAGAATTGAGAATGGCCCATGTGGAATGGGATGTAAAGTCCCTATGCCTGAATGGTTCCTGGTATGGTGCAAATTTACTTTTATGGTGCCAATTAGTATCTGACTTGTCTTTTTGCCATGTGATGAATTAAAAATGCATGATTTGGATGCTGGAAAACTAACCAGCTTCTGGATAGAATCCCCTGGACACTGCCATTCTTCCAGTTGATCTTTTTGCCCTCCCCGTGTTGGCAAGGAATGACTCTTGTGCCCACTGCTTCCATCTTTCTCTAACAGATGGTTCTTTTTACTAGTCAAGATCAAATCTGGTGATTTACTTTAATATGCTTTGGCCTAAAGAATACCCATGACAGACAGCTAATGCAGCCTCCCGGAGCAAAATTTTGCAAAGAAAAAGTTAAGTAGACACATGCTATCTAGACAGTTCCATTTTATGCACCCCATAAATCAGAATATTTGTCAACAACAATTAAAATGTAGTTTCCCTGGTAATAAACATTACGGGGAGGAACAAATCAAGTTCCATTTATTCTGTCAGAAACCGAAGGGAAGAGCTTCATATTATTTTGTGGCTAATCTCTGAGGAGTAAACTAGGCACAATTACATTCTTGATTTTAATTAAAACTCTGGGTACCTTTCAAGTTCCGTTAGGGAGACGGCCCGGCTCTGCTTTAGCTGAGGTCTGCACTGCGAAGTTAATTTGACACATAACATATTTTTCATGAGGTAACTGTCGCAGGAAGCTGTTTGTTAGATCAGCCTCTCCAGTGCCTGTGGGCCCCACAAAGAAGGTAATGGCTTCTCCTGAAGCAGCGACTTCGCCAGCAAGTACATCTGCATAACAGTCCCCGAAGCCCTCCCATAATGTCGCCAAGCTGGAAAAATCAAAGAAAAGGTGCCCAAAAGATCCTGTTAAAAATGTTTTGTTACTCACTGTACACAGATCATCATCAGGACTGAGACACCGAATCATTTCCAATCACGATATAAACAGAGCCATCCCCAACCCATGCCCAAATAGCCGGAAGAGTGATGGGCACATGTGATGACCCATGAGCTGGCACCATAGAGGTCCCTTGGGGGAGACCATGGCAAGGCCTGTGAGGACCTTGCCCTTGAGGATGGGGCCAGAGGCTCCACGCATGACCTTGTGTTTCTTGACTAACACTTGGCTGAGCCTCTGCTGATACCTACTTGGCTTCTGTTTTTACTTCATTGTCATCATAAGCTGGGCCAGAGTCGGGCTCAACATCTCTATTTCAGAGTGATAGATTGTCTGGCTTTCCTGGATTGTGAGCTCTGGCTTGAGGTGTTTAGCTTACACTGTAAGGGAAGAAGCAGATGCAATGAGGGTAGGATTGGTGATGTTGGCTGGGAGTAGGGGGCTGGTCATACACCCCTCTCCTGATTCCCACCATTAGCTTCCTCCCCACCTGCCCTAGTCAGGATTTCTTCGGACTTGAGTCTGAATGCAGATGCTCCTCCAGATCTTTCTAAAAAATCACACCGCTCCTGAGTGACTGTTGGCCTTCGGGAGACCATCTTGTCTAGTTGATCTGTAAATTTACAGCTAGTGAGGCTAACACAGAAAGAGAGAAATAGCTGAACCTTCCTGGCTCTCCCCAGCTGCATATTTATTGCTACTTTGACTCTAAAGGACAACTGATTTATGACTCCATATTGGAGCTTTTCAGTTTGGAACAACAACGTTGCCTTCATTTCTACTCAAGCCGCATTTGTGAGATCCCAAACGGTCAACATTGATGATGATAAGTTCTGCACGCAATAATGTCACTTTATCCTCACGGCACTTCAGTGAGGCAGGGTCTGCTCTTAACCTTGTCTTGCAGATGAGAACGCAGAGGCAGGGGCATGTTTGACAGTGTAAAGTGGAGCAGCGATCAGATCCAGGTGATCTGACTTGAGGCCCAAAGTCTATCACCCCCGTTTGTAGAGTAAGCTCCGTGTGTGAAAGAAGAATTGCTGGACTAGAGGTGAATAGGGCCCCAGAAATGGATGCAACTTATATATCCTTCAAGTTAAACCTTCCATTTCTTGAATGTTTGTTTGGCAATAAATGGTAATTTTTTTTATTATTGCTAATAACTCAAAAACCTGCACATATATATATAAATTTACCTTGCAGTGGTTTGAACCAGTTTGTACTGGTGAGAACCAGTTTGAATGAATTTTACCTTGCCAGAAACTTTTTTAAAAAAAAATTGCATACTTTATTTTCAATTATTTTTTTCATTAAACCATAATGTAATTCATTTTATTTTTAAATTTTTATTTAAAAAAATTGATTGCATCCATCCATCCATCCATCCATCCATCCATCCATCCATCCATCCATCCATCCATCCATCCATCCATCCATCCATCCATCCATCTAATGTCATTCTCTACCCTAAGGTTTTCCCACTATCTTGTTACTGGTGAACCATCATCTTAATCTCTTGTGCCCATTCCTCCCCGATTTTGCACCCCCCCTTGCTCTATGCGTTAGTTCTGCTGTCAGTTTCAAGTTTTCCGTATCCTTTTGTTTGTTTGCCCTCTAGCCTACTTACAGGTGAGATCATCAGAGTTTTTCTTTTTCTTGCTGGAAAACATTGTGAACCCATTAGAACTGGTCTAAATGGGCTTGAACCAGTTTTATTCAGTCAGAAGTGGTTTGTGGGGGTATTCATTCAGTCAGAACCAGTTTAAATGGGTTTTATCTGATCAGAACTAGTTTGAACCTCTTTGAACTGCTTTTATGTGGTCAGAATTGGTCAGAACCAGTTTTATTTGATCAGAACTGACTTGAAACAGTAGGACATATTTTTATCCAATCAGAACTGGTTTGAAGTGCTTTCTTTTCTTTCTGGAAATCCTGAGAGAAGCTTGCACTTTTTCTGAGAGTTGATTTGAGCAGGTTGAGGAAAATAGATGAAAAACAGCCCAGGTAGACCACATTCAATTTAGACCACAATGATCTCTGGTTCGCATTTTAGGTGTTTCCTAGGAATTTCTCTCTGAGTGATTTTGACATCTTAGTCCTGAAGCTAGAGATCAAAATGGGGAGGTAAAATAAAAGAGAATAAATCTTAGCTGTCATAACCACCACTGCCAAAAAGAAGGCAGTCGGGTTGGGTATGGGTGGTGTTAATTAACCTTATTGAGAAAATCATTTTGCAAGAGCTATGCATATCTAATTATCATATGCATGTAGACCCCCCTTGTGAGCGACATGAATACCCTTCAAAAGGGAGTTACAGAGGTCCCTTACTCCTGCTTGAGGTTGCAGAGAAAAATTCCTGCAGAAGGAATCCCTTCACCAGACACCAAATCTGTCCCTGCCAAGAGAGATGGTGAACTTCCACAGAGCCAGAAACATGAGAGATTCATTTCTGTTGTTGCTAAGCCTCTGTCGTATTTTGTTACAGCAGCACAAGCAGATGGAGATAGGAATACAACAAGGTCTGTCTTTCATGTTGTACCTTCAAGACTTTCCCACAGCATTCATGCTAGTTGGCATTCACATTATTCTAAGATGTATTAATGTCTGCCTACACTGATGGCTCTCTCCCCCTCCCCTTTCTCTCTCCCTTCCCCTACCTATCTCTATCTGATCTAGTCGTTGAATCCTCATAACAATCCTATGGGATGGAAATCAGTATGTTTTTCATTTTTGTTTTTTTTTTGAAACAGATAAAGAAGCCCAGGTCAGGTGCTGAGGCAGGTCTGTGAGCCCCAGGGCACAGAGCGGCACCTGTTGACCTCTACTTACTTTGCATTTGCTTATGGATATTTCACCCTGTGGCAGCAGATCTGGAGATGCAGAGGAGCATGTAGCAGCAGTTCTGTGCATGCTCTGACTCCTCAGCTCCAGAGGCAAAGATGTCCCTGACTGCCATATCCACCCCCTTCTCCACCTCTGCTGGTGCTCCATGGCCAGTGATCTAGCCTGTGGAGAAGGCCTGTGTTTGAGGGCAGACAGTGGAAAACAGAGAACAAGCCTGTGGTCTTGTTAGGAGTCGCATGTGGAATGAAGAAGAAAATGAGATGGAAGAGACTGACCGTGATCTGCACGGCCAGCCCACAGCACAGGGATCCTGGGAAGCATGTCCAGGTCCAACTTGAATGAAGTTGTGAAGCCCCTTATAGACCCCAGCAAGGAAATGTTATAGTGATGTGATGAGGAAGCAGCAAAGCGTACGTGACATGCAGCAGAGAGGATGCTGGGATGCGCGATAGCAGGAGGATTTACCTTTGGGGGCAACAGTCATCACTAATAGGTCATATGTCTCTTGGGACATTCCAGGAGTTTAGGAAGCTGGGTGACAGGTGAGAGACGTGCTGTTGCCCACCCTCTAGTGTGCCAGAGGGGGCTAGAGAGACAGGAGGTTTTCACCTTATCTGAAGGTCCATCTCTCTGCCTGCTTCCACATTCTACATGATCTAATGTGGTGCATCCCACAGCCATTATGGATGACTTTTTTTGTCCTCAGGACAGTATTGTTCAGACTTGGAAAAGTCCCTCGTTTCCTGCTACTTGGAATTCAGGTTGCCATCTAACCTCTGCCATGTTAATCTGTTTAGCCGCAGGATAACTTCAGTCACTAGCACGCAAATCTCTGGTCTAGAAGGTCAAAATCATATCACCATTACTCCAGATCCTTGCTCTAGTCTCCCTCTTCCCCCTTCATCACTGGCTCCCTGGCACGCATCGCTTCAAATCCCCTGGAGAAACGCATCATGCAGTTCAGAAAAAAAATACATATTGTTGTAAAGGTCAAAGCAGTAAACTCCAATTCAACAGACTCCTAGGAGGATTACAATTCTGATCCCTCTGTCTGGTGACAAACACCGTCTTTGGAGGAGGAGAAAAGCAGCGCTCCCTCAGCTCACCCAGGAGAGTGAACTTGAGTGTTCAGATCCAGGAGGACTCAGGGAAATCACCCCACTATGGGCTGTGAGCAACGGCAGTTTTTCTCCCCATTTATTATTAGCTCAGAGCTGGTGGTGGCTAATGAACCTCTTTGAAATGACTCCTTAGCATGGTGCAAAGACGAGTGTCACCTCCATCTGTGAACAGAGATGAAAGAGTGTTGCTGCCTAACAGTGAAAGGTGGACCACCAAGGCGAGTGAAGATTCTGTTGCCCTCAGTGAGGATGAGTTGAAATTTAAAAGTATCTAGCCAAAGCCAAAGAACATGGTGTTTTCTTTACGCCAGGTTGGCTGTACTTTTGTACTTGTTTTTGTTTTTGGTAAATAGATGAGGAAATCATTAAAATAATCTTATGTATGTCTGTGCGTGCTTCTTTTTGCTTATAAGAAATGAGCAAATTTCTTTCTTAGGAAAGAAATCATGAAAAGAATCAAGTATTACTAACACTTTTCATGAAGAACTGCAGGTTCACATTAAATTGGAGGTGTGAGGCAAATTAGTATCTTCTACCGTTGGGTTCAAAATCCATGCAAATTGAAGGTGGGATGGGAGGTTTGGAACAGAACAATGTGGGGAGGATGGATTGAAGAGGAAATTCTTTGTACCTGGTTTTCAGAGTGTAGAGCCTGATGGAAAATTGGGGTAGGTGTGTAATGTATATCAAAAGTTTTAACAAAAAGAAGAACATTCTGAGAATATAGATTTCTACATTTTCCTCTGTGTATTATATATTTATAGGTGGACTAGAGCTCATTATTCAGGTTCTTACTGTCAGGCTCCGAGGCCTTAGTCCATTTCATTAGAATCTGAGTCTTTCACAAAATTTCCAAGTGACTTTATATACACAGTGAAGTCTGTGGAGGACTGATAGTCTAGGATTCGGGGTCTTTGAGTTTCCCACCTTTCCCTGCCATTCGTTTACCTAATCTACTGCACAGTTAAATTGCAGAGAATTAAGATCCCTGGTAGCTGGCGAATATTTCTTTGTAAAGAAGGAAGACAAGGACTGAAGGTAGCTAAGGAACAGACATTGTCTTTCCCATTCTCCTAAGAGTCATTAGCAAGTCTATTCACAAGGGAAGTTGCATTTTGAAACGCGGCCATGGCATTGGTGAACCTGTTAATTGTGCAAATGGTGGCTCGTGTGCATACTGACTAGCGGCCACTCACACCCATGTGGAGAGATGTCCCTTTGGATGGGTATTCATGGGAATTCTTCCAAGAGACAAACATGGTGAACTTTGAACTGTTAAATGAACTGTCAAGAAACCCATTATTGCTCTCTCTCTCTTTCAATTCATTTTAAAACAAAATTGGGCTAAGTTAAGGGCCAAACTCAGGTATCAGACTTCTATGGTGTTTCTGGTGTGGGATTTTTCTAAGAGAAGAGGTTTTTCAAGTCTCTGTTTCCTGTCATAAGCATCTTTTCTGAATCCTGAGATTGCTATGAGCATATGGAGAGTGTGGTTTGCCTGTGGTGAATCGCTGAGAGCAAGTTTTGTTAAGAGTCTCCAATTTGCTTACAAGATGGTTTTTTAGAATGTGCTCTTCCAGATTCTCTTACTTGCACGTTAGAGAACATGATGGAGGAAGCCCTCCTGCCACCCCTGTGACAGTCATGTGAACAATTGGATCTTGCGGACTTGCTTTTCATTCAGTTATTTATGAATGTTTATGTCTCTGTTTTTTTTTTTTAAACAAAAAATGTAAAAAAAAATCTATCCCAGGCTAAAGCTAAGAAGAGGAAAGGATGTGAGAAAGGATGTGAGAAAAGTGCATTAGGAAAGGTTAAAAAATGTTGCAAAGAAGAAGAAATGTGCCTCTAAATACGAAATAAATGTTATTTATTCATTTCCACATATGTACTAATGCTTCCCTATCCTAAATAGTCTGCTAGGCAGCAAGGATACAAAAATACTTCGACACATTGGAAGATACACACTTACCCTCGTGGGGTGGTGCTGAGACCCAATCAATCAAATGTATTGGGGACTCATACTAATTTCTGCACTTCTTTTGTGTTTAGATACTCTGGTGAAAAGTGACATAGGAAAAGTGGACATAGGAAAAGTGACATAGGAAAAGACATGGAAAAGTGACATAGGAAAGCTTCTCTCTTTTTAAAAAAATTTTATTTGTTGGGGTACATGTGTTCTCTCCCATGTGTCCCACTCACCCTCCACCAATGTACCCATGCCTGTTCCCACTCTGGCTCCTTTGCCAGCCTTTCCTCCCATCCCCTGCCTTCTTCCCTCTGGTAAATGCTGAATTCTCTCACTGAGTTCAGGATGGATCTTGAACTGTGTGGACTTGGCTTGCGTTTTCGCTGTCATGCAGTACAGCTTCTTAAGAGACTTCAGTCACCTGGAACTTTTGTCATTTGCCATTTCCCCCTTTGTGCTCCTCAGCATGGTTCCCTTTTCCTAGTAGCATCTTCCCTTTTGTGTTTTGAGCAGCAATATTTAACCATTGGGTGTAATATGAAGGGACTGTGAGTCCAAACTCCCATTCCCCTTAGTCTGCGAGTGCAGACTAAGGAATAGCAACTGGGTGTTCTTGCTATTTCAGCCCTAAGCAAAATCACAATAAGCTGGAACCAAATATTCACCCCCAGCGCCAGCAGTCAAAGAGCTAGTTCTTGGGGTGCAGGAGTTACACACCAGACTTTAGGTTCTGGCCTTTTCAAGCTGACTTCTTCATCTGGACATTCCTCCACATATTTCAGATGAAATCCTTTTCGTTTTAGTTAGCAGAGTAGGTTTTTGTGTTATTAAGAACCCTCTCACATACATAAAGGCATACCTACACACATACATGCATAAATACATACACGTATATAGTCCAGAGGTGGGGAAGAGAATTCTTCCTAGCCACAAAAAGTGTAGTCCCAGTTCTCAAGGAGAATGCAATTCATCTAGAACTTCCCTTGTGCATTTGGAGAGTTTTGTTTCTCCAGAATTAGCTCTACAAGTACCAATATTAAAATCCTACATGGATGGAGTTAGAAGGAGTAATGCTAGTGGAAATAAGCCAGAAAGAAAAAGAGAAAGACTGGATGGTCTCACTTATTTGTGGGATGGAGGGAAAACAAACAAATGGACAAGAAAAATTTAAAACTGTCTGCAGAACTGAAGCATGGAGCAAAGGGTGGGGGGAGGGTAGAATCAGGGGAAGGATGGGCATAGGAGATTAAGATGGTTCATGGTGATAAGGTAGTGGGAGAAACTTGGGGTTGACAAAGATGTAATATATATATATGTACAATCAATTAAAAAATAAAATTAAAAAATTTTACTCTTACCTTTCTTCTACTGGTAATTTCAATATGATTTCAAAGTTCTATGAACTGGAAGAGAGAAAGTTCTGAATAGGACTATTGAAAAAAATAGGGAGGGAAGGAGGGAGAGGGAAAAAGAGAGAGAGAGAGGCAGACAGATAGGGAGATTGAGAGATTGTTGTATGTGAATTTTTGGTTTTGAAAGTCTTTGGTGAGAATTTGTGGGAAAAAATCTCCCTCTGGCACAACACACCTTGTCAACTGTGAAGAGTATTATGAGAAGAATGAAGGCACCCCTTCTCCCCCCCATTCCTAGCCTGTAGCTTGTGGGGGAAGCCTCACCTGTGAGAAACTTACTTAAAAATAGAATCAATTTCAAGATTTTTTTAGCCAGTAAATAGAATTTCAGACAGAGGAATTTCAGTCACTCAAGGCATCTGTCTGTGACGATTTGTGGACAGTAAAGAGATCATTGTGGATCAGGGGGTGAAATATTGACCTGTCCATTCTGCATCCTTTGAAAAATTCTACTTTCTAAGCAAAAGGTTCCCCAACAAACCACATTTAATGGCAGGCATCAGGATCTCACTGCGTCATTTTTGTTTCTAGACAATTTAAATCAGATCTGAGCAGGGACAACTAGCCGCTGATAAGAATATCAGTGCTATTAAACAAGAAGCATGGCCTCTCTTCCCAAAGATGCTACTAATGGAAGCACCATTAGAAGAGAAAAACACCCAGAGTGCATATGGCCCTTGATGGATAGATGTGTCACATGTCACACTGTTGGAAAGACTGTGTGTCTTACCTGACACTACCTCTCAATATGCTGCTTTGGGCCCCTTTGTCTTCCACAGGTGCCTCAAAGGCCTGAGGTCATGGTGGTGGTTCCCTTATCTGGGAGGCATCACACCTGGGCTTCATGACCCCCTCCAACCCCCTTTCACTGACAAGTTACCTACGAAGGACTGACCTCACATTGTCATGATTAACTTTGACTTTTTGAGATAGGGAGCTTTGGGTGTGACTTAGGGTCACTGATCAGTCCTGGAGATGGGGTCTTTTATCATCAACAGAGAGATTCATTCCTTACATTTTGGAGGCAGCGGAGTCCAGGATTCATGAGCTAGAAAACCTGCTGTCTAGTGAGAAGCAGTTTTTTCACAGATGCCAGCGTTTCCTCTCTCCTCATGGGATGGGAGGAGGGCGGGAGCACGGTTTCTGAGAGCAGCGACCCCCTTCCTGACACCTCTATCCTCTTGACCTTGGCAGCTTCCCAAAACCTCACCCCCAGGTCTCAGATACCCTCCCAGTGGGGGGTTAGATTTGAAAGTGGGAGCACAAACATTCATCCCATGACAAGTGCCTGATCAACACTAGCAGCTGCTCCTGGTGAGTGATGTGGGTGAGGGGCCTGAAGGATCAGAAAGAGGCTATGAAGAGATTTTTCATGTTTTGAGGGGCAGGAAGACACCTCCTTCTTAGGGAGGTGTCAATGTGAGTCTAGAAGTAGAGTCGACCTCTTCTCCTTGGGGGCGGGAATGGAGGTCCAGGCCCCTGTGTGAGTGGCGCCCTCGGAAGTGGGAGCTGGGACTGAAAAAGATGCACCTAGAGTTAGCCTTGAGGTGCTGAGAGAGTGGGGCCGAGAGACAGGACTAGGCATCGCCAGATGGTCAACGTGGGTTGTGGGACAGAGCAGAGGTGGTGGTGACCTTCATAATTCTCTGTCTCTGGAGAGGGAGAAGCGATTTCCTTTAGAAGCTCCCAGGAATCCTTGGGTGATTGACAGGGACACTTGCCAGGAAAATACTGGATTTCTTGCTTGCGTGACAGGCAAGGACTTAACTGATTATTAGCAACAATGAAAGGGATGTGATTTTACTTGCAGTTATTTTTTTGAAGCTTTGCTTACCAGTGACAGTTAACATTTAGAATTAACATTTAGAATTTATTTTTCAACTAATAAGCTACATGCTCTTTCAAATAGGTAGCAAGTATCTTTATAACAGTTAGGTTGCAATTTGTATATATTGTAGGTATTTCATGAATCAATATATTTTACCTAATATATGATGACAAAGCTATGACTGTGTATGCAGTTTGGAATTGAACTGTATCCTTTTATTACCTTCTTGTTAATATAATTACAACAAAGAAAGGAACTCAACCTTGGCCAAATTGAGATCATTGCAACTATTTAGTATTCATTGATTGAATCTTTTATTCATTCATTGACAGTTATTGAGCACCTACTAGATAATAGAACACTACAGAATACAGAAGTTTCAAATATACTTATGATATAACTTTCAAAAGTTATTCATTAGTAGACTGGAGAGTAGTCATGTAAATAGAAAAATCACATTATCCACAGCCAGGGTTCCACTAGAGTGTTTCCACATTCAGGGAGGAAATAGGTTCCAAGAGCTCTGGCTATGACGGGAAAGTCTCGCCAGGGTGAAGTGATGAGGAATGAGGAATCATTTACTAGTTGAACAAGAAAAAGGACAGGGCAGATCGATATAGGACCCTAGGTATAAAATTATTGAAAAAAGAAAAAAGCAGCAGGTTGTGAGGTGGCTGAATGGGTAAGCTTAGAGTTGGTGTCCATAGGACCATGACATATAAATGCCCCAAGGCAGTGCTCAGGGAATTATTGTACAGTCTGTGTCGGTGACAGAACTGCTAGCTCAGGAAGAAGGAGAAGGCATTTCTCTGCTCTTGTAGTGCATATTTTCAGTAGTGAAGGTAAAGCTTCTTTTCTGCTCCAAGTCCTTGAGTTCCTGAATATTCATTGATCTGTCATTATTGCAACAGCCTTAGCTCTGGTTGGTTCAACACACAGTGCTTAAGGGTGTGATAGAAATGAGGCAGCAGAAGGGGGAGAACACAGCGCATGTTTTGGTGCCCATATGGGTATTGGTGCCCATCAAGGGCAGTCCGGTGGAGTCACATACATGCTATGCATGTAATGTACATATCATATCCACTATGTGAAGCAATTGATTCAGAATACAAAGAATTTTAGTGTCTTTGAAAGGTTGGAAGTCAAGAAGATGTATAGAAAATTTTTGGGTGATAGACTTTGAAATCTAAAGTTTATTTTGTTTTTGTTATTTCCCTAACTGCTCAGTGACTGTGAGATGTTTGTGTTCAATAGGATTGTACTCAGCTGCAAGGAACAGAAAACCAAAAAAAGGCACAATAACTTCAATGATAAAGGAGCTTAACTTTCTCATGGAAAGTCTAGAGTTGTTGCATGGGTCAATGAAATCATGAAGGCGACAAGGCTCTCCCATCTTCTGGTTCTTTCATCATTACCAGGGGTGTAAGATGTTGGCTATTTCTCCAGGGCTATGTCTTAATTCCTGGCTGGATGAGGAGGGAAAGAAGTAACAGAAGCACTCCCTGTGCATATCACAACAATCAGAACTGTTCTCCTAGGGACACCTGCCAGTCAGGAAATCCACAATTTGGGATAGTTTCACAAAATTTCCTGACTTCTGTAACAGAGAATGATAGAGATTCAAGGAGGTGCTATGGATGATGAGTACATCCGCCTACAGTCCACACTCAAAGTCTCACAATCAAAATCTCAAATCAAGTATGTTGAGAAATGCTTGTTTCCTCTCAGAGTTTTGTCTCAAATCAAGTATGTTGAGAAATGCTTGCTTCCTCTCAGAGTTTTGTCCAGCACAATAGGTTATATCAGAGTCTCTGAGAAGTCCTACAGCAAACAAACTTGTTTGAGTGTGTTGATGTCAACACTCTGGCTTAACCACAGGATGCTTTCTCAACAAAACACCTTGCCCATTTTGGTTCATCAAATATTTTGATGAGTGACTGAAAATGCATGTTTTGAAAGGTGAATTCTACTGCCCATGTGGATGGAAGCCTGTTGACAGAGAGACTAGTGGAAGCATTTACTGGTCTAAACAAGAGATGGTTAGGGTTCAAAGGCAGTGACAAATGGGGATGAAGGGAAGAGAAAGGTTCAAATGTTGGAATTAATAATCATGAAGGAGAATAAAAGAAATTGGTGGATAGTGGAGAATGAAAAAGCAAAACTAAAAAAGAGCTCAGTGAATCCAGAGGGAGTTAATTTCCTAACTTGAACAACCAGGAAGATTTCAGTGCCATTTAATGATAAAAGGAAAACAGTGGGGGAACGGGGGGATACAAAGTAAAAGGTTAATTTTGGTTCTGTTGAATTTTTAAAGATTTGTCAAATATAGTCAACATTAACATTATTGTGAAAACAGCTATCACAAAGTGATTTTATGTAAGGAATGGAGAAGTGGTGATCTAGTTTTCCTTTAGGAAAGGAAGCAATATCTCTAACCTTTCCAATATTCATTTTTTTCTTTCATTTACATCTACTTAATTAAAGGAGCAACTGTGGGCTGTGAGACAAGATGGGTTGCTCATCCATCATGTGTTTAAAACATGAGCACAACAGAGGGATAAAGAGCTCTGAATCTGCTTTTTAGATAGGTAGGTAGATAAAGACACAGATATTGATATAAAGGAGATAAGAGGAGGGAAAATGGCTAGGTTAGTATTTGAGCTGAATCTTCAGAAAGAGATCAGTGATAAGACTGGAGACTGAATGGCACTTGGAGATTTATTTTCCTAAAATTTTGACAATCTTAGAATCTGCTAATGTTTACTCACTTTAAATGTTAATATTAACACTCATCCCCCAACTGTTCCACTCCAGTAGAATGGGGTGCTGCCTGTTTTGTTCCTTGCTGCACCCCTACCACTTAGAACAGTGTCTGGCATGTAATAGATGTCCCACAAAATTAGGATGAATACTTCATAAATAGACAGAATTCCCATCCTTGTTCTTTTTACAGAGTTTTGTCAAATATCCATAATGTCCTTTTGGGAAGATCTGTATTAAGGCCTCTGTCTTTTTAAAGAAGTGGAAAGAGTAGGATGAATCAAAGAGTGTAGATTTAAAATTTTCATTCCTTGTCAACAACTAGCTTTCCAGGGAAATTTTAGTTGTGATTCTGCCTTCCTGTTGTTCCATGGAGGGTAAGGAAGCCACCACGTCTGTCTTGCCAACGGTTCTATCACTGGCACCTACCAGCGTTCAGACTATACATCACCTGAATAAATGAATGAGTGAGTGAATGATGGGTAAACAAAAGAAGAAATCAGTGGCTCAGAGAGGGCAACTCTTCACCTTTCAGTTTTGACAATAGAGCGAAGCATTAAACATCCACCTGAAGAGAGGGGCTCCTATATTTCTGAATTTGATCCAGCTTGACAAACAAATGTTCCCTTAATAAAAAATATGGTATAAATATATAAATCTTCCTGCTGACCAATTCAACACCCCAGTCCCATTCCCCCTGATGCTATTAGACTAACCACGAAAGGTGATTTTTTCATTTCTGAAAGTTGGAAGAGCTCATCAGAAACCTGTTAGAAGCTCTAGCTGTGTCAGATGTGACCTGTGGGAAGCAGCTATAGGATTCTCATGGCCTCATAATCCATGCTAACGAATCTGGTTTACTCAAAAGAGGCACCTTGACGCCAACAATTGGGCCCAATATCTACCTCCCTTTTATTGCTGTGTTTTTTCATCATTACAGTGCAACCCACAGGCTCTTGATACTATTCAAGAAAGAAAGGAAAAAAAGAACCACATCACTAGGTTTCACAGCAACCTTATTCTGTGTGGATGAAAAAATACAATAAAGATTATTGCTTCCCCATACATATTCACAGCCTCGAGTGCTCAGGTTTTTTTGGGCTCTTTCACAATTCTGAGGACTTGTTCTCAGTCTGGGTTGAGGGTAAGGACATTGATTGTGTCGTTATTCTATCTTGCCTGTCACAGACGCACTCCAGAGAAGGCTGAGAGACAATGACTAAGTCTTTTATCAGGGAGGCTGAGTTGGGTTTGCTTTGTTCAAAATAAAAACAACTTTTAAATATTTGATGTAGAAGGTAATTTATGCTTGTTATAGAAGAGCTGGGGCTACAGGGAAGCAAAAGTGAGATAGCAGGTCAGTTACCTTTTACCCTCAGGCCAAGAGAAAGGGAGAACCCCTGTCTCTCTGTCTTTTCTCACACTGAGCAGTAACAAACTTAAATCTTGCTTGGGCAATAGGCTAAGACCTTCTTGAATGCATGAGAAAGCTACTGACTATAGAAGTACTAAAAAATCTAGAATTTGTGGGGAAGGAGGCTTAGCGCTGTAGAACCTATGTTCCTTGGGTTCTCTCAACCAGGCTGGACTTCAATTTTCTCTCCCATCAGACACATTAGTAATCATAGCAGCTAATACTTATTGGAAATTTTTTCCCATTGCAGCCATCCCAGTCTGGGCAGTTCAACATCAGTTTCAGTAGCTCAAGGATGCCAACGTCCAGGGCATTACCTCACAGAATTTTTAATAAGGTTGGGGGGAAACAGGCAGTAAAGAAACAACTGCTTGAGTTGCTCGAGTTCCAATTCTCCTTTGTGTGCTCCTCACGTCCTCCTATGACATGCCCCCATGATGTTCTCTTGCATCCTCTCCTTTCCATGCTCTCCTCCTAGGAATGCTGCCCTTTTATCCCCCCCTTCTAGGGCCAGGTGAGCAGCTCACACATGCGCACATCCACTGGGCCAGGTGTATACAATCATGGGGGATGGTACAAAACCACAGGTTCTGTTCTTGGAGACTAATGATGTGTGTGTAAAAACCCTAACAATTCATTTAAACTCCAATTTGTCATCAACTTGTGGGTAGATAAATTCATTCTGGAAGCCAATGAACTCATAAGAAACATTTTTTAATAAGGAAACAGCGTAGGAACGGTGAGGGTCTTGCCCAAAGTCACATAGTAAAGCCACATATCTAACATTTTTATTCCACTGTCCATTTCTGATTCAAAAACATGAATCTCATGCTTAATATTTAATATGTAGATGGGAGGTAGGGAGTGTACCTGTTCTGTTAGGAAGAAAAGGGGTGTAAGCCTATTGACAAAAGAATAGCCTCAAATCACTAAGAGAATAACAAGGAAAATTAGGAGAGCTGGTAGAGTCTAGAATATAAGAGTGTAGATGTATGGGTTTTTTAAAGCTGCTCTATAGGGAGTTACCTTGAGCGTGGTGTCTTGTAAGTAGAAATCATTTTCACAGCACTGCAATCCCTGGACAGGGAACAAGGTGGAGGAGGGTTGGAGCAGAGCTGGCTGAAGCCATTCACTCAGTATAGATTTTTAGAACAATATATATCGGGGAACTTCTTAACGGTTTCTGCTTTCAGTACAAATATCCTGCAGGAAGAAGCCGTTTGCCCCTTCTGATCCCCCACCTGGAGTACCCCACCTAGAACACCCCACCTGGAAGAACTGGACTCCCATCACTATGTTACAAGGACCTCAGGCCCCATTTTCCTTTTCTCCTCTTACCCCCCCTCTCTCTTTGAAATGGATTTCTTTAGCCTTTAAATGAGAGAGCTCTCAACATCTCCTTTCAGGTAGATAAACAAATAAAGCTAGGAACCAGATACATTCAACTCACAGCTTCACTTTCTCACCTGATGGACTGTATGTTTGAATTATACCGCCTATTTGCAATGTTGTGAGAGTTCCTAGGCTAGGTCTGGCGCTGAGACTATATCCAAGAGTTAGTGTTCCATAGATGGTAATGAGAAACAAATGAATCCTAAAGGTATGTCATAAAAAGCCATTTAAAAATGTTAACGCTAAGTGCACTTCTAAAGCCAGTTATTTAAGAAGACAGCATTTTAAAAGGAATATTGGAAATTTCATTCAGTCTAACATCATCTATAGACTTTAAAATTGTTTGGATTGTTAATGTCCCTAATATAAAAATACATTTAAAGAAATGAACAATGTATGCAATGGGCAAGCCTTTCTAATAAACATTTCTGGCCTTCTCTCCCAAGTGCTTGGACTATAGATAAAATGATAGTGTTCTTTCAGAGGGACCTTCTGAACACCCAGAATGATGGAAAACAAGTTTGGCTATTTTTGTTGCAGAAAACACCAGACATATTTCTAGGGCTTCTCTGATTAGGGCCCAAACAGAAAGACTTCGATTTTGAGATAGAATTCTGTTTTGAGAGTATCTTCTGAAAGAACTAGGAAAAAATGTCGTTCAAGGAACTGGGAGTAGCAGAAATCAACAGGCAGTCTTGGGGTTCAGAGTGAGTTGTGGGTACCTGGAAGATGAAACTGAGCATGCCACTCAAAAGGGGAAATAAATGGCCACCTCCTTTCCCTTCAGCTTCAAAGACTTAAGGGGAACATGGCCTCGGAGCAGGTGGCTCTACCATTCTTGATTCTGTTTTCTAATTATGTAAAGGGAGGAGATAGGCTATTGGAAACAGAGACCCAGCTGTGTGGAATGACAGTTCAAACATAATGAGGACAAAAAACACCAAACACAAGCGAGATGTTTTAATCTCAGGTGTTTATACTTCTTAGCAATGTGTAAAGGAGACCGAGCAGAAATAATAGTAGAGAAATAACAAGTGAATGGGAGCCCATCAGCCAATTGAGAAAACCTGTGAGATAAAGTGAGGAAGAAGGAGTAGGTAGCTTGCTATAGAATTGAAAGGGTGCAGACTAGCTATATGAGAATAACACCTTTCTTAATTATACTACATGCTGGAGAGTTTAACGGGGCTGCTTGGGGAAAGGGTTTTCTTAGCTCATGGGGAGAAAAGAGGCAGGTAAGTATTCATCTCCTTTTGTCCCTTCTCTCCTTCCCTCATTTTTTCCCTGCCTCCACTTTTCTCTCTCCTTCCCATCATGTTAGAAATAATTCCAGAGCCCGAACAGCTTCGAAGCTGCCCATCAAAGTGTTTGAGGAGCTAGAATCTTGGGCATTAAAAATAATTCAGCCTATTCTCTTCATGTGTCATAGACACAGCTTGAATGACAGAACAAACTTGCTACAGAAATGCAGATCCATTTTGTCTAGTTACTTGAGTAGCTAAAGTTTTGCCGATGACATCATGTGCTATTTTTAGTAAGACTTCAGTGTCACCATGGAAACTGCTTTTGCTGAAAACTCACACTATTTCCTTTGAAATTAGTCACAGAGAAGAAAACCTTTGCAGAAAACTAATAAAGAATAAATGAGTGAGACAAAGGGGGAAAACCCCAACATATTAAGTAACAGTAAGATTTATAGGTATGCAGGAACTTCTACATGTGTTGGGGCAGAGCTGCGATCCACATAGGCTGATACTTGTGTGCAAAATCACTTGAATCTTTGCCTTTCTGCCTGGCGGTAGCCTCAGCAAGGGTCGCTTATTGCAACGGTACGGCGCTGCATATAAATCTGAGGGGAAGCCTACTCCCGAGGGAATGGGGACCACGGTTTCCTAGCAACGAGAGGGGTTGCAAAGTTTCACCAGACAATCCTTCTGACCAATTGGGAACTTGCTGGGGTGCGTGCTGTTGGTGGGAAGTGAGCAGTTCTCCATGCTGTGTTGCAAAAGACTGAAGCGGTTCACCTCTCACGGAGTGAGTTGCTGCGAGGGGAGACAGGTCTTCAGGTGGCTCAAATGGTAGAATAGCTAGTGCAGTTTTGGAGTTCTACCTTATGTAGGCAGGATGGTCCCCTACAAGTGTCTATAATCTCCATCCTGGAGCTTGTGCATGTACGACATGACCCGACTCAACAGACTGCAGATGTAATTGAGGTCGTGGACCTGCTCCAGGCGTTATGAAAAATCATGTGGAGGTTCCTGAAAACATTAAAAATGGAACTACCATTTGATCTAGCAATTCTCCTCCTAGGAATCCATGCAAAGAGCACAAAAACAGTAATTTGAAAGGTAACCTGCACTACTATGTTTATTGCAGCACTATTTACACTGGCTATGATGTAGAGACAAACTAAATGCCTCAAACAGATGATTAGATCAAGAAGATGTGGTGTGTCCATACAACAGAATACTATGCTTGGATCAAAAAAGGATAAACTCATGCCATTTGTAGCAACTTGGATGGAGTGGAAAAGAATTAAGTTAGACAAAATAGATCAGAAGGAAAAAATATCAGATGGTTTCACTTATAGATGGAGTATAGAGGAACTGAACAAAAGGTCAGGAAATGACAAAACTCATAAGATTCCCTTGGACTGGAGGCATTGCAGGGTAAATAGAGTCAGTCAGGCTTTTTCTTCCATTGGCTTCCATCGCCAGCTCCTGGGGTATTGCATCTTCCCCATTTGTGTGCTCCAGAGGGTGCGTGCATGTGTGAGTGTGCATGTGTGAGTGTGCACACCTAGGAGGAGATGATAAAAGGGTGCAGAGAGCATGAACATGAGATGAGTGAGCAGGAGAGAACACCAAGAGAGAGTCCAGGGAAAGAGCAGCAAGAGTCCTGGGAGACTGAGGGACTCTCCTACCTCTCAGCCTCCCATCCCAGCCCTACGCTGGTCCTGCTGAACGTGTCTGTGTAACTGCTAGAAGCAATAAGGAACCTACAAAGATTGGTGAGCCTCATGCTTACA
This sequence comes from Uropsilus gracilis, assembly GCA_004024945.1. NCBI lineage: Eukaryota > Metazoa > Chordata > Mammalia > Eulipotyphla > Talpidae > Uropsilus > Uropsilus gracilis. Next base: position 105,860 of record PVHY01002237.1, on the reverse strand, counting down.
ACTGGCAGTGAGGGTTGGTTACATGACAATTGGTGTCAAGGATGGGATGGTGACCCAACAGTTGACAGTCAGCAGGGTGGTTGAGTGTAGACACAAGATACTGCTACACTGGAAATGTAGTTGAATAGTAAATCTTCCCAACTCATGCAAAAAGTTCTTTGAGTATCTTTCAGAAGTTCCATTGTCCTTTATCAAAAACTTCCTATGTTAAGAAGCAGTTATGTTCTAGAACTATATCTTCTGGATATAATCTGTGAAACGTTTTGAACGTTGATGTTATGCATCTCAGCACCACATCAGAAACAACCTTCAACTTTGGCAATAGGTTCTGGTGAAGGACATTATAGCATATTTGCATGAGAGAATATGTTATGCTTGATTGATGTTATATGTAATAAAAAATATCAATTGATCTGGGATATTGTTCGTGTTGTATAGTAGTTAAAAGGGGATGTAGACTACTTGGGAAAGACATATAAGCAGTTAAGTGGCTAGATGCTCATCATAGTGCTCAATGTTTTACTCTGAGTGGTAGGGATACATTTTTCTATTTTTCAGTCCTTTCTGGGATGAATTATGTAACATTTATAATTATAAAAAGTTTTAATAAATGTCATTAAAATAAAATAAACAGACCAGTGGGATATCGAACAGGGTTGCTGTTAAGGGAGCAGTTTAAAGCTATGCACCAAGCAGGGTTTCTCTCAAAGCCTCACCAGATTGCTGGCTTGGAAATGGACTTTGACTTACTTCTGCATCCTCCCACTTGGAGGATTTTTTACCATGCCGGTTTAGGAGTGTGTCTGGGGAATGCTCTCTTTCATATTAGATATGATTTATGCAGTTGTATGTAAGAACTCCATTTTATTGTTGTCAAGTTTTAAATGAAGTCCTACCTTTGGGTAAAGAAAACTGCCTTCAGGTAAAGCTGGAACCAGGTGTTCTGACTATGTTTTTCCACAGTTCGCTTCCCTCCTGGACAAACTCTCTACATTGCAGAAAGAAACCTGGTGGTAAAATCTAGGCATATTCTGGTCATAGGAGACAGGGAGATGGGTGCTCTGAAGAGTTAGATCTGAATTAGCTTCATGGAATCCCATAGAATGGCCCCTAGATAAGAGTCCTATTACCAGAACAAGGGAAAAGAGCTACTGTGCTGGCCAAGAAGAGCCGTTTGTCAGAAAATCATACAGAAATCTGAACAGCCCAACAAGCATTTGTGCTGTGATTAGTCTTGGGGTCTATTCTTGCTTTTTCGACAGTGACATGCACTTCTAAGATGTGCTGGAGTCTTCCACCGCCTGTTCTGGCCCCCATGGTTCACCACTTCTGAAACTTGAGGAAAATTCTGCTCACATTTGAGGAATGTCTTGAAGTTGCACATGACTATAATAAGGGTTGAATCTTTGACTTCCCTTCTAACCTATGCTGTGTTCCTTTCTCTCTAGCCCAATATCTGATTCATAGTAGAGATTCAGCAAACCTAGGCTGACTGAATGGTCAATTCTGACTAATGAAGTAAATATTTACCACCCTTTTTGTTTCATCTTAATCTTTTCGTCACCAGATCTTTAGTACCCACCCCAAAATCTTCACACAATCACCTGTGTTCCACGAAACCCAGAGAATTTGCAGTTGGCCAATCAAAAGAAGCTCTTCATTCAAACCTTATCATAACCAAATCAAATGTTACTATGAATTATTTAAACTTCTGCAAAAGAAAATCCACTAGATTTTCCAATACTTCTTCCCTCGCATCATCGGCAGTTGCTAAATATGATTGGGACTTTTGAAAAACCATCTTATGAATGTAATGAGGCCTACAAGTCTTTGAAAGTTTAGACAGAGTTGATTGGAAGGAAGCTTCTCTCACAATGATGTTTCCCAAATGATCTTTCAGCCCACCTTTTAAATATCCTGATTTTTTAATCTTATTTATGTTTCTCTCTAGCTATGATTAGAATTCTTCATATTCTTTACTAGCAGGAAAATTATGATCCCTAATATTGGAGGTGGTAAACGGGAGAAAATGAGTAGCAGAGGCTTTGTTCTATGGCACACACACACACACACACACACACACACACACACACACACACACTCACACACACTGTTGTCCAGAGCAGGGCCAAGGCAATCTCTGCTTGCCTCTGCTTAGAAATTGTTTCAGCTGCTTTAGGAGGATCTTTGCACAAAATCCTCTCAGGCCAGCAGCAATTGTCTTGCACTCTCTTGAACATTTTTGAAAAATACTCTTGAGTTTACAAAAGGGCCGAAAAATCAGAGGTATTGTGGACTTTCAGATTACTACCCATTCCTTGAATTATCTGTGGAGAATCCTTGGTAGATAATTACCACAACAAATTACTGGAGGGCCAACAAATGACTGGAGGGCCTGTGAGGGAAAGGTCATCCCTAAACAAGTGGCAAGTTGGCAAGTAGGCAAGTTGGCACTTGGTTAGCCACACCCCACCCTCCCTTGTCATCTCTACTCCTCCCTTGGTCTTATGTCTTCTCCCAGTTCTGTAAGCTCATCTGTTTACTCCACTAAAATATAAGCTGGTCTTGCTCTGATCTCCTTCCTAGTAAACACAGATTCCTGCTATCTTCCAGCCTCTCAGGCAGACGTCTTGAAGATAGCTCTGTTTGAGTGACAATTAGCTCCTCTGCAAATGTATCTCTGCGATGAATCAGTTTCCCATATCATTTGCAGGTTAGCAGGGGCTCGCTAGAGAAAGTGCTCAACGTGCTGGGACTTGATCAAAGTTTCACAGACCTTTCCTTCACACACTTTCCTTCCAGTTATAGCTTCTACATTATTTGCTTTCACCCAAAATAATCTTCAGGAGTCCACTATGTTTGATGTATCTGCTTTCTTTCTACAAACCTATAATTTGTATTTCCTGCCTGCTGGTCTATGTTCTGTGTTCTAGCTTTCAAAAATCACCAGCAACTTTCTAATCATGAACTGTCTTTGTCAACCCTCTCATCTGTCCTAACTTGGGACAATGCCTCCTACTCCAGTCTCCAGCTTCCTTTACTTTTCTTTCTTCTTTCCAGTAGTCTTTCTCTTTCTTTTATTAAATCCTGGTCCTGTTTACCGACTTCTTTTCCATTGTTTCAACCCTAAAAATGGAAGTTTTCACAGACATCACCTGAACTCCACTCTCCTCATCCCTAACTTTTCCAGCTAACCATCAGCTCCCAGCCCATCATCTGCCAGATCTCAGCTTGTTGGCCAGTGCCTTCATTTTATCTCTTGTTACATTTCAAACAGTTTCCTGTTTTTTTTCTTTTCCCCAGTGAGTCTGTCTCATGCATGACCTGAGTTATTCAGTTGGGTGACTCCTCCTAGCTTGCAAATGCTATTGTGTCTGCATTCCTATGCCAAGAGCTTGCCACTTCATTTGTAATTTTCTCTGAAGTCATGCTCTGTCAATATTCTCTTCTCTATCTCAAACCCCTTCAATCAACATGGCTAGTTCCCAGGACTTCCGGAACAAATTACCACCGGATGGCAAACCAAAAACCTAAAACCAAAAGCCAACAAACAACACATTTATTTTCTCAAAGTTCAGGAGGTCAGGCAGCCAGTTTGATAACTGTTGGCAGCCCCTCTCTTCGCCCAGGCTTAGCAGGAGAACTCTTCCTTGCTTCCTCAGTATTTGATAACGTCTGATCTTTTCATAGCTTTTGGCAAGAACACTGTAGACCCTATGATCATCATTTCACACCTGTTTCCCCTTTGCCTCCATTTATTATTTTTCTTTCTGTCTTCTAGAAGGATAGCTGACATTGAATTTAATCTGGGTTGATCTCATTTTGAAATCCTAATCACTTCTCTAAAGACCCCGTTTCTGAAGGTCAATGTCCAGGTATGGGGGGTTAGAATTTGGATGTATCTTTTGTAACTATACTAGCCAACTCATTACACCTCTACTCAACTTCCAACCTCCCTCTGGGGCTTCCCTTGGGTCTCCTGGAATCACTCTTTTTCTTCTTTAAATTTAAATTTTTTTTCTCAGTGTTGTGTTCATTTTGTGCAAGTTTTGATTTCTCCCCTCAGGTGCAATCCCCATAATTCTCCCATCACCACCTCAGCCATGAACTGTCTCCATAGTTCCTTTTTCTCTTCCCTCCCGTGTTTTACCCCCTCCTCCACTGTGTGCCTTAGATCTAGTGTTGGCCTGCAAGTTTTATCTTTGACTTTTCTTTTGATCCATTGTCTGGTTTCCCTGTATTCCTCCTCTAAGTGAAACAATCTGATATTTTTCTTTTTCCTCCTGACTTATTTACTGAGCATAATCCCTTCTAGCTCCATCCACGTTGCTGCACATGACATGAGTTCAACTTTCCTGATCGCTGTATAGTATTCCTTTGTGTATATGTACCACACTTCTCCATTCATCTGTTTGGGGGCATTTAGGTTGTTTCTATATCTTAGCTATTGTAAATAGTGCTGAAATAAGCACAAGACTGCAAGTTTCTTTTTGAATTAATGTTTTTGTGTTCTTTGATTTCTAGGAGTAGATTCCTAGGTGTATATTTGCTGGGTCATATGGTAAATACATTTTTCGTCATCTCAAGAATCTCCACATAACTTGAAATTGCTATCTTTTTCAAACTCTGAATCCATCGTTTACCTCTCCAATAGAACTTACTACAATGCACCTTGAGGCAGGAGCATTTATGAGCCTATGAACACTTTCAGTCCTTGAGTGAAAGGCCATCCAGATTCCTCCAAGCTGAATTCACTTATGTATTAACTGACTTGTATGGACTCTAAAGACTCTAATGTAGTGGATTTCATGTTCAAGGTGAGTTATGGGGATCCCTATGAACTGATGGAGGCAGCGTTTTCACCAGCTCTATCCACACAGAAGCTTTTGGGGAAGGGGTGTAATAAACAAGATAAAGCAGCAAAGGAACTTCATTAATCTTGCAGACAATGGTAAAATGTCAAGAGAAAAATTCAGAGGTAAAAAAATCCTTCTGAAACATCTCAACCTAGTACCAGAATTTTTTATTTTAATTTTTTTACCCTAAAGCACTAATTTACAGTTGCGTAGCTCTCAAGGGGTTCAGTGGTCTTCATGAAGATAGCTATGATTTGGCTACATCCACATAGCTACTCCATGATAGGATCAGGAATGGAGAATCTAACTTTCTCACTCAAAACCTAAAGCGTTTTTAATAGTTCCACTGTTAAGATAGAACCAATTTATTCCCTTTCTGTGAACACCTCTGTGTAGATGGGCAGCAAGGATGATGACGTTTATATTGTTTTAAAGAAGTCTTGTGGGTTCCCAAAGGCCTCTGGAATAAATATCCTAAATTGGAAAACAACTAAGTGCAAATAACACTCATGCGTTACCTCATGTTTTGAATGTATAAAATAGCCTGTCTATCGTTTCCTTTCTGCACATTCTCACTAATAAGCCAGAGTCAGTAGATCATGAGTGCATTGGGTCTGGTGATCATTAGTGGAACCCAGAAAGGTTGTTCTCTAATTGCCCACACCCTGCATGGGGCACTGTGTTCACCAAAGGAAAAACCAGCTTCCTTAGCGACCGAATGAATCGCTAGGTCAAAAGCCCTCACCACATTTTTGCGTAATTCTTAGATGTGTTGTTACTAACATCACAATCATTATAAGCTATTCTCTTTAAAATCACATATATTCATCATAACCATTTTCAAAATGATAAGTCAGGACCAAAAGATTTGTGCTTGATTTGTAAAATGATGTACTTGGAAATTTTGCAGTGATATAAAAATTAAATCCCATTTAGCTATGTATTTAGCAAATCAAGGTCTTTTGTGGAAAAAAAAAGAATAAAATTGGGTTATCCAAGACTATCTGAGACATATGGTCACTGTACCATGCTTTACCAGCATTACGAAAAGTCATATAAAAATAATACTCATGCACATACTCAAGAATATCCTAAAATGAGGGTTAATTTTAGAATTAAATGAGATCATGGAATGATTAATAGGATGTAGATTTGAAAATAATTCTCCAAGTGTAGGGATTGAAGTCCTTAATATTGCAACATAATAATATTATACAACACCATAATATTACGCTGTTGTTGATAAGAACAATGTAACAAGACGATAACTAGTATGTACTGAGCTCTGACTATATGCCTGATACATACTACTGCAGTAGAGAAATCCCAATAGCTCTATTCAACTAGTCCTGAAAAAAATAAGCCTATAACATAGGTTGTAGTAATAAAGTTACCACTAATATTATCTATATTTTCCAATTTTACAGATGGTAACACCAAGACACAGTGAAAATAAGTAACACAGCCAAAGTTACACAGCTTGAAAAAATGGCAAAGATGAAGAAATTGTGTGGAATTGGGGTCTGACAACCCATTATTTTAACACTCATGCGTTAACTCATGTTTTGAATGTATAAAATAGCCTGTTTATTGTTTCCTTTTCTGTGTCATAGCCAAAATGTACTTAAATGTTACAATATGTCAGACTCTATGTATGTATGTATCTATGTATGTAAGTATGTATGCATCCATCCATCCATCCATCCATCCATCCATCCATCCATCCTTCCTTCCTTCCTTCCTTCCTTCCTTCCTTCCTTCCTTCCTTCCTTCCTTCCTTCCTTCCTTCCTTCCTTCCTTCCTTCCTTCCTTCCTTCCTTCCTTCCGTCCATCCGTCCATCCGTCCATCCATCCATCTGTCTGTCCATCCATCTGTCCATACAGCTATCTATTTATTTATCTACACAAGTGAAATGTAAGATAAATGGTGAAGTGGATATGTGCTAGACTGGGTTTCCTACGCCAAACTTCCAAGAATTGCTTTTCTTTTTTTTCATAAGAGGAAAGAGGAGAAAAGGAGCTTAGCACTTATTGTGGTTACAATGTACTATGTGGCCTACACGCATTATTTCCTTTATTTCTTTCCACAACTCTGTGAGGTAGACATAACTGCCATCTTGCAATGTGGAAGGAGAGGATTTGAGAGGCAAGCTCAAAGAGCTAAAGTAGTTAAGCCGAGATGTGATTTCCACTGGGACTGACTCTGAAATCAGTGTACTTTCCATGGTGCCAAAGCCATAGGGGTGATGTGTATTTTAACTGTGAACAGGGTTTACATGCCTGTGTTGAGAACAGAGTATAGAAGAAAAGAGACTGAACCTTTCTGTTTTGGGCATCAGTCCAGGGTTATTTTTGAGGAATCTTGGTCCTGAATCTGTGACCTGGATGTAGTGATTTGGTATTCTTGTAGCTAATCCGCCCTGATTGCATGGCAAGAGGCTTATATTACATGAAGGGAAAAACAGTGGCACCTCCCAGGAAACACAAGATTGCTGAATAGCACACAAGATGGTTAGTTGACAGAGATGACCTGTCAACCAAGCATGTCTCTGTCTGTCGTAATCAATTGCTTAATTGATTATGATTGTGACTGATGTGAACAATTGATTACGTTAGTTAACAACTTGACTAATAGTTTTTCCTGTTGACTCATGTTGGTCAAAGTCTAGTCATTGGATGTTACATCTGATAGTGGACCCTGTAGATGGCGTATCAAAGTGGCTGTTATACAAGCACCATACTGGGGGATTTCCCTAGTTGGGGGTGGTGGTGAAGGGGGTTGTCAACTAGGTACCAGTTGCCTGCTCTTTAGCCCTCATTTTCTCTTCAGTGGAGAGTGCATTCTAATTCCATTTCTTCATTACCTCTTCTATGCAAGTCACTTACAGACAGCGTCACCACAGCTCCATTTCCACAAATATCTCCTTGCCTACTTACTATTTCCAATCGGACATTCCACAATCATTTTGAGCCCAGAATTTCCAAAACCATTAATTGTGCTTTTCAGAACTCACACGTTTCCTGAAGAGGTCAATTGTTAGCAACTCAACAATGCTAGTTCCTTACATTGGAATTCTTTATGACCCATGTCTTTCCTTTATCCCATTGGAATTTCAGTTATGGATTTTCCCTTCTAAGTAAAATTTCTGAGATCCATTTCCTCTTGCTGACTTCTGTGCACTCTTTTTCTGTGCCCTAGGCTGGTTTGAATCCTGGTAGACTCCAATTCTCTTGCACCTGCAGATTGGGGTTTGTCTCCAAATTCTGGGGCTCATCCCATTTCTAACAAAAAGGAAAATTAGAGAATACTGGATTAATTGTCCTCCCCCCTACACCCCAGAAGTAAGCATCATGATTTTCATCATGCATTTAAATTTTTTTAAGATTAATATTTTATCAGCCAAGTAATATATGGATATTCTCCTTGTAATAATTAAAACATTACTATTAAAACTAAACTCCCCATTGACTTTCTCTACTTGCCCCCACTGAATTCCCAATTTGTTTGTATCCTTCCAGATCTATTTCTAAATATATACATAATTCATTAAAAACACACATTTGTTTTTCTTTTCTAATATAAACTTGTGAAGTTATATACTCTACCTAGTCTTTAGCTTCCTTTGAAACTCAGTTTCCATTTAGTCCATTATTATCCATTATTAATACTTTCTGCAGCTGGTAGGTGCCATGCATCAGGAGCATCTTGAGCAACTAGGTAAAAAGAACCAAATTCCCAAATTCGTCAGGCCATCATGGGGTACAAATAAGTGCATCTCATGGCTTTTGGCAACTGTACAGTGTTTCACAGCAGCCACATGTTGGCGTCTATTTAGTCAATCCTACATGGATGGGTATTTAGATCATTTCTATTATTTTGCTATGAGAAACAACATTACTATGAGCACCCTCACACTTGTCTCCCGGGGCATATGGTACGTCTCTCTGGGGTAAAAGTCATTGAATCAGGTGTCCTCAAAAGGTTTCCAGCATGTTCAGTTGTGTGCACGTGAGGAATCATACTCTCCCCACTGGCTGCCCTGCCAGCATGTGAGTGCGCTACACTTGGCCGATCCCACGAATCAACAAATGCTATCCGGCTGCTATTTAACATCAAGTTTTTGTAAAATTTCCAACTGCATATGACCTTAAATGCAATGCGTAGGTTGAGGACATCAGTGTGATGACGTATGTTTACCAGGTTACCTTGTAGCCACCTCAAACCTTGATGAGGGTCTGTATGAGGTCCAAAACGGGGGGGGGGACACTATAGGGTAAGTGAGTTTTCAGGGCTTTTACCCCCCTTCCACCATTAGCCTCTGTGACTAACACCTGTGTGATGCACCTTCCCTGTGTTGTAAATCCTGTCCCAGCGGTGTGTGCATGTGTGAGTGGACACACCTGTGCCTAGGAGAGAGCGACTAAAGGGGCCACTGTCTCCCATGGAGGTGGAGAGCAGAGGGAGGAGGCAATGTGAGGAGTATTAGGAAAACGCCAAGAGAACGCAAGCAAAAACCCAGAGACAGTGTGAAGATCCCTGTGGTCTGGAGCTCTCCCCTGACCTCCTAGCCCTAGCTCTACCCTCCCCACCTGCTGCTTGCACTGCCATTGGCATCATGGGTAGGATGGTTCCCTGCAGAGAAGATAGGCCAAGCAGTGTAGATGCAGAATGATCAATATCAACTGACACATAAACAAAATAAAGAACATGTTTTTGGTTTCCCGTTGCCTTTCCGTAGGCACCTTTCATGATCCTAAAGTTCCCCGGAAGCCCAGAGATCGGTCCCCCTTGCTTGTAGGTTTTCCTCCTGCCTTGGGTCTCTGTCAGTTTTGATCTCCCTCCCATGAGGGAACAACAGTGTTCTCACTTAGCAAAACCAGGGGAGGTTGGAGCAAGGAGGAAACAGCAGGTGGAGGGAGGTTGGATGTGAGGAGTTACTGTGCTGGGCACGGAGGCCCTATTATAAAGTGTTGGTGAGTAAGTGGATTAGTCACTGTTGGCTCTGCGTGTGGGTGTCTGGGTATGAGGCCGAGGGGCAGGAGTGCGGGTGGGAGGCAGATTAGGAGCAGGGAGAGAATAGACTGATGTGTGGCAGACTTGTCCTTATGGACAATGGGAAGTTCTTCCATATCTACTTGACCTCACCTATAGCTTTTGCCTATTATTTGGGTCTTTTATTATAAAGTGGAAAAAAATAAAAGAAGGTGGTGGTGGTGGAAAACACCTTTTGAGAATTCTCCTGTTATTAAGATCATGGAATTAGGATGGTTTAATAAACACAGAATTGGAGCAAAAGGATGAGTATGACTTTGAGTGAGTGTTTAGCTATAGGAACAATGAACAATGCATTCTTTTTTTTTTAAAAAAAAAACCAGTATCTACTAAAGGCTTACCTTGTGCCCAATACTATTTAATTGCTGATGATATCACCTACATGAAAAAAATTAAAATAGAACCTTTACTGTCATGGAATCTATAGCCTAGTAGGGATGGGGGGAAGGATGGGGCTTTAATAGTTGTGTGCTATGTCTGGTGATATGTGCTCTGAGTGAGAAAAGCTCAAGTAGGAGGATGCCATTGAGAGTGATTGGAAGAGCTAGAGTGAGCAATGAAGGTGGGAGGGTGGGGATAGTCAGGCAGAGGGAGTAGCTGTGCAAATGTTCTGGGATCAGGCATATTTGACATGTTCGGGGCAGAGGTATTTATGGGGTACCTGTCATATACTATTGTTGAGTGCTCATGCAGAAAAGCAAACAAAAGAGACCATTTGTAGAACACCATTGTGATAAACTGTCATTGATTAGTTCCTCTCTTATAGGACATGCTAGTTTGCTAGGGCAGCCATCACAAAGGACACAGAGTGGGTGACTGAAATAATGGATGTCTATTTTCTTATAGTCCTAGAGATTAGAAATCCAGGATCAAGTGCAGCAGTGCTGATTTCTTCTGAGTCCTCTCTCCTTGGCTTGTCAATGTCTGTTTTCTCCCCATGTCTACACACTTCCTTCCCTGTGATCCTGACAGAGTTCTAACACACCAGTAGTATTAGATCTAGGTCCCACCTATATGATCTCAGTCTACCTTAACCACCTCTGTAAGTATTCTGCCTGCAAATACTACCACAGTCTAAGTTACTGGTTGGTTAATACCCTAACATACGATTTTTGGGTGACATTAGATTTTTGGGAGACATAATTCAGTCAACAACAGACTTAAATTATTTTCTTAGTTAAAATAATTGCTAGCACAAAATGAAATAAAAAAGAAAAATATAATTGCTGGGTCTTTTGCTTTTCTTCAAGATACTTTTTGTCTTTTAAGAGCAGCATCATATTTACCTCCTGGTGCTTCTTCGTAGGCCCTATCTGATTTGCTCCTCCCTTCCCTCTTGCCCCCCACCTGTGCTCAGGTAGTTCAGGCCTGGCTCTGTCACGGTCCCTGCCTCACTTGGCTGCAGTTCTCTTTGTTTACTGCTCTACCAACCAGCCTTGGTCTTTGGTGTTCCAACCCCATGACTGTTTCCTGTTGTGGCACAGGTGTTCCCTCTAGATCTTGGCTGAAGGATGGATACGTCATCCAAATCCATACCAGACTCACCTCTGGAAGCTCACCCACCCCGACCCTCTCCCTTCAAGAAGAATCCAAGACTGGGAACAGCTGTTATCTCTGGGGCGATAACTGATCTTTCCAACTACCGTTTCCACTTCCAGGGCAGAGAAGCCGATTCCTGTCCTTGAAGATGGGTGTTGGAGGGTCTTACCTTGGAGCAAGGTGTCAACTACAGAGGCATCGATGTGCAACATTTCTCTCCCCGTCCCCCAAGGAAGGGCAGTGTGGCTTTGGGTCAGGAGACCAGACACAGCTGCTGTGCTGGTGAACATAGGTCACATCTTATCACTCTCTCAGCATTTTCCAGCCTGCCTACTGCTTCTCCAGCAGCTACTTCTTATCATCATGAGAACTTGAAGGACCCCCAGTCCTTCAAGCGGTTGGTTGTAATCTTAACAGCTTTCTGACTGTTTCTCTATCTCTCTGAGCATGGCTGGAAGTCTTACTTGAAAGAAAGAAGGGAAGAAACAGAATAGAATAGTTTCAACGGATGACTGGCTATTCTGCAAGAGAAGTAATCAGTTTTGCGAATTTTTGATTTGTTTTCTTTTGAGATGAGGCCAGTTCTTGCTTGCAGCAGCGATTGCCATTTCTCTGGGTTTACTCCGGAAGGACTGTCAGGTTGTTTTATTCCAGTTAACAATGCAGTAATTGGATGTGTTGGAGCAAGGAGGCCCAGTGACAAGTGGAAGGGATTAGCCATTGGGGGATAACTGGAACTGAGGGCAAAGAAGGGGAGGGAAGATTATTAACAATATCCCAGAGGAGGCTGCTTTTAAAGAAGTGGCTTTACTTCCGATGGTCCCATCACAAAGCTAAAATGGTCACTTGAAATCATCTCACTTTCACCTCTAAGATGCTTGAGCTTCCAGTGGGTGTTGTCTCGTGCGTAGATACGTTGGTAGGTATCGATGTCTGCTTGGACTTCATGACATTATTCCATAGACAGTCCCTAAAGACTGAGGAATTTTGCTATCCAAGTTGGGTCTCAGGTTGGTCACCGAAGTTTGTTTTCCTCGGTGAAGGGAATACATGCCCTCCTGCTTAAGCTGCACATACTGGAGGCAGATGTCCTGATTTCAAACCCTGTCGCCATGGTTTAGTACTTGCGGATTTTGAAATAAGCCTTTTTGTCCAAGTTTCCTGTTCCTTAAGGCAAAATGGGATAATGAAGCAATTCTTACCTCCTGGGATTGCTGTGGGAGTGCGGAGCTCCAGGAGTGCTTCCTGCCTGGCACTTTGGAAATAACTTTGCAACAGTCACTACCTCCGTTCACCCCTATCTTGTCACTTCCCTCTCCTGCCTCTCTTATGAATGACCTTTGCTTTAGAGGAGTCATTTCCAGAGGTATCTTCTCCAGGAGAGAAGATCATTATGCTCTTGCTATAGATTACCAAAATTAAGCTTCCCAGGCTGTTATCCCATTATCAAAAATAGCTTGGCCCCTGATAAATTCACTGTGAGGGTGCTCATGACCTTGTGCCTGACCAACACTGGTCTTTAACAGGGTTGAGTCTGGACAGTTATGCAACTCTCACAGCACTGGATGTCTTCTTAACCCTGCGGTGGCATGAGGTGGCACCTCATGAGGAGGTGCAGTGACCTTATGAGGTGATGCAGTGACATCATAAGGGAGTGCCATGATGTCATGAGGGAGTCAGTGCCTTCATGAGGAGGTGCAGTGACCTCATGAGGATATGTAGCGACATCATGAAGAGGTGCAGTGACATCATGAGGGGGTGCAGTGACATCATGAAGCGGTGTATTGACATCATGAGGAGGTGCAGTGACATCATGAGGGTGTCAGTGACATCATGAGGGGGTGCAGTGACATCATGAAGGAGTCACTGACATTATGAGGAAGCACAGTGACTTCATGTGGAGGTGCAGTGACATCATGGGGGAGTGCCGTGATGTCATGGGGGAGTGCAGTGACATCATGGGGGAGTGCAGTGATACCATGTGGAGGTGCAGCAACAGCCTGAGGTAACACTACTGAGGTAGTGTTATCTTTGTTATTTTGGGACCAGACCCATTAGGAAGAAAGTTGACTGCCTAGGACTGAGCTGCCAAGTCCATCCACTGGAAGACATTTGGAAGTACAGGAAATTAGGTACCTTCTGAGCCCAAAGACCTAGAAATCATGGATACAGTAGTGTGGGAGAGGAGGTTTCTTCTGAACACTTTAAATTTTTTTGCATCAAGCCTATTTCTCTTTTTTTTTCCCCTCCAAAGAAACAGGCCAACCATGTCCATAGAGCTATTGAGCATCATTGTTTAAATTCATTTTCAGGAATGATTGGCCCAGCAGAACTTAATGACACTTCAGAGTTGAGGTTCTTTGTGTAAATCCTTCATCCTTTGCAGATGCACAGCAGATGAGAGCTGCAAGGGCGCCAGGGTCCAAGCGCTAAAATCTATACCAGACTGGCTACTGACAGGATTTTGCTACTCTTGTCTTTGAACCCAGTGCCCACTGCTTAGCACTGTAGAAAAAATTCAAACAACAACAACAACAACAACAACAACAACAACAACACAAAATGAAATCACCGTCCTTTCCCTTCTCCATTTTTTAAAGAAGAATCCAATCGTCTGATCAACTGGCAGAAGGTCAGGAGCACAACTCTCTTCCTTTTCAGCATCCTTTGTTCAAGGCCTGTAAAATTCGATTTCTCACAACATCAGCCTAATTAAGCGTCTATAGGACAGCCATAAAAACCAACTTTCTTTTCACTGAATCCATGGAAAACAGTGACAAGGCTGCAGCCACCAAGCTGCTGCTAGATGCTGCGATGTCATTAAGCTTTACCTAATTTGGTAGAGACCCTTTCACCTGCCCTACCCTTGCCTCCTCCCCACCCAATGGAACAGGAGATGCTGACTGTGTTTGCATTTAGCCAGATTTTGGTGACGGTGCTACGAGCCACTGACCTCAGTGCCTTTCTCTCTGGGGATGAGAAGCAGTTTTGGGAAGATGGAGGAGGAAGGGCAGCCCTGTGGTGGGAACTCATTTCTCTTTAAAACAAGCTCAAATACACTGTCCTGGTCACGCTGGACCACACACACATACACACACACACACACAAACACACACATCTTGGGCTGGTGCCATGATCACCCAATCAGGGTATCTGCCCATTTCCAATCCTTCAATGCAGAAGAAACAATTCCTCCTTCCCACATCACGTGCAACCACCGAATGGATCCCAATTTATCAGGGAAACTATAAATTGCAGAACACCAGGCTGAAACTGAAGCCATCAACCCTGTGATCTCTGGACTATACATTTGAGGCTGTTATTGAAGGTCTCCAAGGAGATCGGTGCCATAAAAACCATTTCTTAGGAATCCTGCCAGTCACAGGAGCACGCGGCAACTGTGCGTGCTCATATATTACAACTTGTTTATCTCACTCCCGAAGCTACTGTGGCATCAGCAGCAAAGCCAGGGGATGGGAAATGAGGCAGGACCCTCTCCATAGGCAGCCACGAGCTGTTTCCTGTGTAGACATAAAAAAGATGCTGTTCTTCTTCTCCTTGCCAGTGCCCCCTCCCAGGAACGGCTTCTGAATGCAGATTAGAGCCTCCGTGAACCCCCCCCCCTCCTTGGAAGCACTCACCCCTTTCTGTACAGGAGCTGCAGCTGTGTGGAAAAGCAATGTAAGATGTTGGGAAAATGCACTAACCCAAGAGCCAGGGAGTCTTAGGTATTAATTTCACCAAGTGTCCATGTGGCTTCAGGAAGGTTATTGATCTGCTCTCCAACTTATCTGTTTCCTTATCTGGGTTTTGTTTGTGTGTCAAGGATCAACAATCTCTCTGGTGAGGATGAAATGAGGTAACACATGTAAGAGCCTGTTTCAGTGTCTGGTGAGTAGCAGGGACCTGAAAAATGTTAGTTCTTTTCGCCTAATTAGTTGGTGCAATGAACAGACTATAAGATACCAATTTGCTGTTCTTACAAAAGAGTTGAATATATTAGCAACAAGATCTTAGTGCATTAATTCTGGCTATTTGCCTAGTAGAGAAATCTCTAGTGCAATTTCTAGGATGCTGATAAGGATAATCCCCCTGAGCTGGTTGTCAGGGGCCGTCATGACAAAATACCGTAGACCGTGTGGGCTAAACTGCAGGGATTTATTTTCTCAGTGTTCTGGAGACTAGCAGTTCAAGATCAAGGTGTTGGCTGGGTTGTTTGTCCTGAGCCTGCCCTCCTCCCTTAAAGAGGGTCATCTTTACTGGTGTCTCCATGTGCTCTCCGATCTGAGTCCAGCAACCCAAGTCATGTTGGATTAGGGTCTATTTCTATGATCTCATCTTGACTCATTTACTTCTTCAAAGACCCTCTCTCTGCCTAAGGCACATTTTGAGGAGAAGGTTAGGAGTTGGGGCTTCCACATCCGGTGGGGAGGAGGATGACATTCTATCCATGACAGCCCCCTACCTTTCCACTATAGTGTTAGCAATGGAAAGGGGAGAGAGAGGATCTGATTCCACCTGAGGAGGTATCAGATGGGCTTGATGCCATTTTGTGCTCCTTATAGGCTTTCAAAACATGAATTTTGAAAATCTGGAAATTTACCCATTAGATTGTTTAACATGTGAAATAAATCTAGGGAATGTAGACACGGCAATAAAAATATTTTCTTTCGCTGTCCTCTGCCTAACTGGCTATCTAGTAAAGACTTTATTGGAAAAATCAAACTTTCCCAGTATTGCTTAATAATCTGAAGGATGTCAAATCCTTTAGGTTCCTGAGAAGTGATTTCCCAGTTAGTAGGGCTGGTAGTGATCTGGCGTGTTGTCATGCTGGGTTTGGCCCATGATGACTAATGACTAGGTAACAGCGCAGGGCAGTTATGCTCAAAGAGGCTCCACATATTCATGTGGGGATGTGTTTCTTTGCTCAGAGGATACAGGCTTTAGAACTTGCAGTGACATCTTATCCCTGTGTGGCCAGCCTAGCAACCCATGGCAGGAAGGAGTCCTGTAGTTTGTATTAGAAGGCGGTTCCAGGTGGTGATGTATTAGTATTCAGTTGCTGCTATAACAAATCCAATGAACAGTTTAAACAACATGCATTTATTATCTTACACTTCTAGAGTTTGGAGGTTCCATTTTGTTTCATAGGCTAAAGGAAAGATAAGGCTCATTCCTTCTGGAGGCTCTGATGCCCTGGTTGGTGGCTCTCCCCATGCAAAGACAGCAGCATAGGTCTTTCTATTTCTCTGCCATTCTCTGGTCTTGCTGCCATCATTAGGTTTCGTCTTGTGCTCTTACCTGTTGCTTCCCTCTTCTGCTTGCAAGGACCCTTGTGGTTCCACTGGGCACTCCTAGGCAATCCAGGCTCATCTCATCTCCAGGTCATTGACTAAGTCACATCTGCGAAATCTACTTTTCCAGCTAAGCTAACATATTTACAGATTCTAGGCATAGGGACATGGACCTTTCTCATGGGGTCACTATTTATCCATCATAGGCCAGAGACCTGACTGATGGGCACTAGTGCTATAAACTAGGAGATTGTCAACAGCGTCATTCCAAAGCAAGAATTTTTAATCTGGCTTGGGGGGTGGAAAGAAGGTGAGAGGGTGTGTATGTGTGTGTTGAATGGGTAAATGCAGCTGAACTGTCTTATAAATTGATTCTATTCAAGACACCTGTCATGACCCTTGGCATACAGTAGACTTTCATTTGGATATATGTCATGCTGAGATATTATTAATGGATAGTCCTGACCTTTTCCAAGGGGCATTTTGGTGGAAAGGCACAGCTGTCTAGGTTTAGGTTCCTGGACCAGATGCTGGAGGTGTTTAGAGGCAGGGTTCTTCCAGTCATCCTATGGGCAATGGGAAACTCAGCACTGGAGAATCCTGTTAGGCCACACTGGAAGTTACCTATACCTGTGGCCGTGAACTTATAGGGTGACTTCCACTGCTGGTGGGGCCTGGGGTGCTGGAGTAGGTGTGCCAAGGGCACCATCATTGAGAGTTGGATGGAGTATTAGTTGAGCTGACAAGGAAAAATGACTAAAGCAGAAGCAGAATGAGGCACTTGCCCAGCCCCACCTCAGGTGGTCAGGGTGACTTCACAAACTGCCTCACCCCTCAGGGGTCACAGCTACTTGTTTTCTGCATAGCAACCAGCTCCCGATTCTCAGGGAGAACCATAAAACCCACTCACCCCTGACTTTTGGAGTCAGCCTTTTGGGAGCTCTCGCCGCGGAGCCCTCCCCTGGTGTAAACAAAAAAGCCTCTTCTCTCCACCTCCCTGAGTGATTGGCCATCTTCCTGGTGCACCACCGTCACAGAACAAGTCAGTAGATATATCCATCCCGGGATATGGATGAAACCTTGTTGTGACAGCCGGAGAACAGCTCCAAAAGGTAGAGGAGGACTCAGGCTGCCGTGGGAAGATGGAGCTTCACTCCTGCCCCATTGAATGAGCAGGCAGATGCCTAGCTGCGCCCTTGTGATCATCACAAGGGATCCTATTCTCTTCATTAGGGGCTGATCCTGAGGGCACAGGCACAGGCTGGGGGTTGTGTCTTTATTAGAGACATTAGCCACCCGGGGAGTCTGCTCGGAGCTTCACGTGGTTTTCTGCTGCACAGGAGGCCAGCAAAGTCACCAGACTCCACATGATTTAATTAGAGACAAGACTTCAAGCTTTGTTTGTGTTCCCAGGATTTGGCGTGGTTGTGCAGCTGGGACTCTGTGTCTGGGCTTCCTCTGTTTGCGTAATTGGGACAACAGGGGAGGCTTTATTGGACCAATGGTAACTCTTCTTCACCAAAGGTTTTCAATGCCTGGAATACGTCTTCCTGATGAGAAAAGAGCCACGGATGCCATCCAGTCAAGGAAGGTGCATGTTTCGGTTCTTGCCTAAATGGTCCTCTGACACTTGGGAAGAGCAGGATTCGAGAGCCAACATGGCCAGCTCCTGCAGTGGAGATGCCAAGCCAACTCTCTCTACCCATCTTTTCTAGAGCTCATCTCCTGTGTGCGTTGCAGAATGCCATCAACCCAAGCCACAAGTGTGACAGCATCCACTGTGCCACTGAGCTCCTTCCATCCTGCCCCTCCATCTGTGGTCTGACACACCTCTTCTTCCTGCTGCTGTTGCTTTCTCCTTGCCCTTGGCTGTCCCATTGCCAGATGACCGAGTTGCTCCAAGTGGAGATGGCAATTGTTGGCTTGTATGTTGTCATATCATGGACCCTCTCTGTATGGATGGCAGGTGGCACTAATAAATGTATTTCAGCACGGATTCTTGAAGAGCAGGTTGTATGTGTGTGTGTGTGTGTGTGTGTGTGTGTGTGTGTGGTATGTACTTTCTTAGTAGAGCCCCAGGCAGCCACCACAGAACAGCGGAAGTTAGCGTGTGAAATAAAGCCCTTGTCCCCAATTAAGTAGGTTCTATTGACTCCTACAAATGAAAAATGAGGTTTTAGCTCACTTAGATGATCCTTCCCTTCCCTTTCTCTTCTAGGACTTTCAGTTCTTCTGTTGATTGTCATTGCAACTTTAAATGACAGAGTTAAGTTCCTCCTCTTTTCTTGAATTAAGTCCAAGCCAGATTTCTTGATCCCCCAAGTCATGAGAAGAGTGTAACAACCTCCTCCACTGTTCCTCTCTGATTTCATTTTTCCTCAGCCTTCAATATTTGAATTCTTTCTTTCATAGCGTATGTCCTGATCAGAGTCAATGATACAGCCTACCACAGCCATCTGTCCTCTTAGCCTGTTTTATTTATATTGCTTTTCACCCCTTGAAATATTTTGCACTTTTTAGTGAATTCCCCTAAATAGAATTTAAATTTAATAGGAGGTCTTTTCTTTTGTTTGGTGCTGTATCCCTACTACCTAGAACAGTGCTGGTACTTTATAGGCACCTGTTCAAAAGTAAATGAATTCTGGCTACATACCACACCCCTGTTCACTTACATTGTCAGAAACAGCCTTTGTGCACAAAGGTGTCTGCTCCTGGGATAGGAAAGGCTCATTTTCACCGTTGACCCATGAAGCATTGAGAACTTTCACTGAAGTCATTCTCCAAGCCAGGAGCCCAAAACAGAGATGCACTTAACTGATTTCCTAGTCTTAACATTAAAAAGCATATTGGTCTCCCAAGGGTATGGTGTACAGAGCAGGAAATTTTGATAAAAGAAGGGATAAGAAGGGGAGGCTCAAAGCATGAGTTTGCTGAGGGGGGGGGCAAAGTTTGGGAGTTGTGGGATTGTGCAGCTCAGAAGACAGATGGGAAGGAAAGACGGACAAGAAGCACAACCTTCTTAAACTGTTTCCCACCTAAGCAGCGACTCTGTGTGGAGCAGTGGTGTTCTGAACAGTTGGCCTTTGAGGCAGACAGCTTGCACGCTGGTCTTCTTCAGTGGCGTCATGGCTGTGTGACATCGCAGGAGACACTCAACCTCTCTGCAGTTAAGTGGTGCTGTTCATAACGGCGAGCCCATGTTGAATAACATCAGGGTATTCCTGCTCAGCTACTGAACACAAAACAGAAAGATCCCCCGACACCCTGTGGGGAGACAGGCAGCTAGGACTGTGTTCTTGCAGGGCAGATGAGTTGGCCAGGCTCTTTCCTCCATTTGCTTCTAGGACTAGCACCTATGGTGTTGCGCCCTCCCCAGGTTTGTGCTTGCCTGGCCCACTGGGTCTGGGAGGAGGCAATCATAGGGCTGTGCCACTCTGGGTGAAGAACCAAGTGAACACCAGAGGAGAAAGAGCCTGGAGAGAGTGTGGAGATTGCTGGAGGGCTGGGAGCTCCCCTGGCTCCCAGCCACCCTGTCCCTGCCACTGTTCAACTGGTTCAGTCTTCCCGCCTGGTGGGCCTATGGACCTGGTTCCGAGAGAACATTAAAACACACCGAGGGCTCTGGGAATCTTGTTGTCCATCTGCTAGAGCCAATCAACAACCTGCCCAGACGGGGTTGCTGGCATCATGCACAGGTTGGCAGGCCCCTGCAGCCATGAATGCTGAGAGGGGTGTCTATGGGATGACTTTCTCTCACATGTGCCGGGCCAGTGCGGGTTCATTCAGTAGCTGCCCCACGAGGGAGTAGAGTCAGAGCATGCCCCGTTTCCTCCAGGGAAAAGATAACACGGGAGCCTGAAGGATGCCCTTTCCCAAAAGGCTAGAGACGAGAACAGGGTATTTCTTCTCACATCCCTTTCTTTCTCAGGAACGAAAGCCCAGCCCCCCTGCTTCCCCAGCCAGTTTTCTTTAAACTTACCCACCAGGGATAATGGACAGTGAGTGGTGTACAGTCAAACTGCTGTGAGGGAAGAGGTCCACAGCCACGGGGGTGGAACCAGCTGCAGGGTGGACAGCTTAGCAGCGTCCACTGCGGAGGTCAAAGGGATGGACGGAGGATGTTGTGAGCAAACATTTTCCTTGGTTATCCTCGGGCATCAAAGGACAACTCTAGAAGAATATCTCTTTGGATCTCTGAAGAGCAAAGTCCGTCCAGGTCATGGATATGAGTTACTTTTCCCTACTGCCCATATGACCACAAACATGGGCTTGTTGACATTTTCTCAGCAACATCTTGATTTTCTGGTAGCCTTGCTCCTTCAGTTCAGAGATCCTGAAAGGCAGAGCAAGTTGTCTACAGGTCCCAGCTAGCGTGAGGCTGAACTCGGATCTGAGGCGGATTTCTCTGACTCTTGTATGTGGTGTATTCCTGTGTGCCTGCCACCTTCTCGCCCCAATGCCCACCTGGGCCAGCTGGGAAAGGTGGGGGTGGTCTTCCCCTCAGTGGCAATAAGAAGGCCAATGCCTGTCTTTAGGGTTCTTTCCAACACAGTCATGTAGGGAGACAGCACACTCGCAGTGCTTTCGAGATCTGGTTATTTTTATTTTTCTCCTCTTGACCTACAACCATTTTTTTTTGTAAAAAAAAGAATGTTTAGGTATGATTCAGTGATTCTGAATACTTTTTTTTTCATCCATGTTTAATTTTTCTTCCTGACTGCTCAACTCTTGTTTGAGGCTCCTGGGGCTGGTAGAGCCAAGGCGATTCTTTGGATGTCAATCATTTTGAAGGGCGACTTTCTTGCATGACTAGGTAAGATCTGAGAGCAGGATAACCACAATGGAGAGGCTGTGGTGAGGCATCTCTAGGCAGCTGGCAGTCTCTAGCCTCCAAATGTAATTGCTCTGTTTTATTCACCACAGCCTGCCCGCTGTGTTCATCAGACTGCCCAGTGGAACAGAAGGTAATCAGGGCCCAGACAGCCTCAGAGAGTCAGGCACGCACAACCCAAGTTAAAAATATGTAAAAAATGACTGCGATGTGATTTGATCTCATAGAACTCAATTTCTGGAGAAGAACAAGAGGAAACAGTGCAAAACTGGGGCACTAAAATTCATCTGTGCTGAAGAGATCGCAGGGAGAGCTGTGAACATTTAATAACTCGCGTATCCAAGCGCCCATAGTAAGTGCTTGCTTAATGCAAAGACAAGACAGAGAGATTCAGAAAACGGGCGACTCAAGGCATTTCCAATTTATTTAAGGAACTCTTTGATCTGTTTTGAAATTTAGGATTCTGCTTTTGACTTTGCTCCATAAAGTTGGAGTCGTGATGAATTATTCATATGAAATATTGCCTCAATAACACTGCATCAAATAAACATAATGAAAAGCTGCCCATGTTATATAAGGGAAGCTAAGTCACAACTCTTTTGAATTGCAAAGTTAAGCACTCGGGGCGAGACGCTTCTCTAGCATCGCTCCTTGGAAGGCTCCGCTCCGGAGACTGTAACTCTCAGATCTTTTTATTTCCGGTCAGACATGCATTTGTGGTTGATGGGTTTAAACGACAGTTGTAACCATGGTGTTATTAAATCTCTGAGTCCTCTTCCCGAATCCATCCAAGTCATTGGAGGCCAGAAAGCAATTTTCTCGACAATGCATCCCACGCCAATCCAGCCGTTTTAAGCTCGCCACTGAAACACGGACTGTGGGGACTGGGAGATTTTCAGCCACCACTAGGGGCATGTCTATAGCCATGCCTGGAAGGAAAGTATTAAGGCAAAGAAAACCCTCAGTTATCGATGATGTTTCTTATCTGATGATGCTTTGATTAATAGAGATGAATGAATTTGATTAATTGATTAACCAATTAATTAATTTGATCAATTAATTAATCGATTTGATTAAAAGAGAGGCTAGCTTTTTGTTTTGGTTATTGTCTCTTTTGCTGTGCAGAGCTATTTAGTTTGATGTGGTCTCAGTTGTTTATGTTTTCCTTTTTTTTTTTCCCTTTTAGTATCTGTAGATGTGTCCTGAAAGAAGTTTCTGAAGTATAGGTCTTGTCGCGTTTTGCCCATATCTTCTTCTATGTACTTTATGGTTACAGGTCCTACAGTCAAGTCTTTAATCCATTTTGAGTTGGTTTTTGCACATGGTCTCGATTCATTGTGGTATAGATTCATTCATTTTTGCAGCAAAATTGAAGCATAGAGTGTGAGGGTTAGGGCAAATCAAGGTTGGGAGGTGCACCAAAGAAGAAGATGATGGTTCTCAGATGATAAGGTGGTGAGAGAACCTGGGGTAGATAAGGATGTAAAATAAAATAAAAAAGAAACATTAATTTAAAAAAGAGAAGGATAAAGTCAACCCAAATAAACATGCATGTTAGGGAAATTGAGCTCTGTGAAACTCAATAGGTCACACTTCAGTTCTTGCTGGCAGTTCAGTTTTAGAGAATTGTGGTTCAAGAGGGGAACAGGGACGCATCACCCTGGGCAAGGTGGCAAGGAAGGCAGAGTTTGCCTTTAGACTTACCCTTGTCCTCTGTCCCCTGTCCTTGTGACAGCTGCAACCCTCAAGAGAAGGTCATCAAATCAGAGAGTGCCCAGTGCTTAGTTGGAGGAGCAGGGTGAAATTGGGCTTCCGGTGGTAGTCTAGAGGTGATTGGGGTCTCTGGAGGGGTGCATCTTCTGCTAGGAAGCTCTGGGGTCACTGTGGAGTGAGGACTTGAGAGCACAGGCTCTGAAGCTGGCCTGCAGGGGGTGCTGGGCAGGGTCGAGAACCTCTCTGCCTCAGTTTCTCCAGCTGCAAAATGGTGATGGCAATGTCCACCTCTTGGGGTGTTTGTGAGACTCTCTTGAGAGTTTAGGCTGTAGGTTGTGCCGGGCATCTTGGCCATGTGGGGAGGTCATATGGAAGCTGATTAGAGTGGGCCCTGGAACCACTTCTTGGTGCCAAGGTCTTGGGTCCCTGAAGCCTGGTCTAGATTTCTCCATTTTAACAATAAGAATGATAAGACTTGCTGATTCTGTCTGAGAAAATTGTCCTGAAGAATAAATGAGACAGTCACTGTGATTCAACTGAAATGTTATATACTAAATGATTCAATATATCCATGTTTTATGGTGTAGCATTATAAAACAAGTTAACATCAATCTTAGGATCTAAATAATGAAGCTAGAAAGCATGGTGTGAATATAATGTTGGAATCACATCAGAATGATAGGAGTCATTTGCTGAATACAGAGGTCAGCTGACAGATGTTGTTTTCTGTTGGCTGTGTTACACCTCCAAAGAAAAGACCTCTTGTTTAAGGAGGATGTTGATTGTTTGGTCCATGTGTGGGGGACCCCCTAGCTCTCAAAACAAGCTCTCCTCCTCTTGTTTCTTTTTCATTATAAGTATTATTTCAAAAAAAACAATCATTCTAAAGTAGGTCCTATAAGACAGACTTCATTTTAGGTACTTTACAAATGAGCATTCATCTAGTCAACACAGCTATTAGGGAGTCCTTATTTTTCTGCTGTTTCATAAATGAGAACAGTGAGTTCAGACAGTCATATGTATAACATGCACAGTTAGTGCTAGAACTATGATCTGAACCTATAGATCCTGGCTCTGGAGTTGGCACTATCGTGGACTATATGTATGAGCCTTTGTATAATCTAACCTTAGCTTCTCTGCCTAATGAAGGATCAAAGCTTCCAAGGACAGCATCATCGAACTTGAGAGAACTTCATGAGCCTGCTGACTCACTTTTCCTAGCAGATCCCCTCTAGGAGACTGTGCCTCACCCTGGATGATATGTTTCCAGTGCAAATGACCTTTCCTCCTTCCCTTTCTTCTTTCTTCCTTCAGAACTATCCATAGCCGAGTGCTCTGGGCTGGGCACTGCACTAAGCTCTGAGAATTCTCCAGTAACTAGACAGCACAGACTTCGTCCTCAGAGACCAATGTTCTAGAGAGGAAGAGTGACAATAAAACAGATAATTACTTAAGTAAGGATGGAACATGCACGATGAGCTGGGAGCTTGGGGAGTTGCTGGCTGCCATGGAGAACATGGCTGGGCATCCCAAGCCTCAGGGAAGAGGGCCTGGAGGAAGTGCCCAAGGCTGCAAAAAGGCATCCATCTGGTGGTGGAGCTGGTGGTGGAGACTTAGGAGAGAGCACAGACAACAGCATGGCAGAGAGCTGGCGGTGAGAGAGTATAGTTTCTTGTATAAGAAACAACAGGGAGAAGCGTTCAAAGCTAATGATCTCCAAGGAAGAGATTGGGAGATGAGAAGAGAGAAGTTCTAAGAAGGGTTCTGGTTATATAGAGAGCTTGCCATAGAGAAGAAAAAGGGTTGAACTTCATGCTCAGAGAAGTTGGGAGCTGTTGAGAGTTTTGGCATGGTGAGAGTAGGAGTCTGGAAAATTCACCAAGACAGGCAGCTGCAGTAGTTGGAAGGGAGCAAGGTTGACGGTAGAGAGATGTTGGGGCAGCTATTTCAGTGGCCAGGTGAGAGACCACAGTGGTGTGGCCTACTTGGGTCCATGGGGGGAAGCAATTGTCCAGGAGTTGCATGTGGGGAACAAACTAACCAAAGTGACTCCATTTTGTTTAAAGCCAGTGTCCTCTCCCTGCCCTTGGGGGAAAGCAGTCACCATGGTTGGCTGACCCTACATCCTGTTTCTGCCTGCCCTTATCCCTGGTTGTTCCTGACAACTGTTTTGCTCTCCTGATGGATGATGGACACCGGCATTATTGGAAACTGTAGTTATGGGAACATGTCCTATACCTGCTTGCTGGCTTCACAATGGGGGTGGTGGGGGTGGTTTGGCCCTATAAAAGGTTGGTGACATAAACTGCTGGGGTTTTCTCCTGCCGTCTTGGCTTGGGGACCCTGGTGCACCAGCTTCTTGCCAATAAACCTGCTGCTTTGAACATCAGCTGGAGTCCTGGCGTCTTGTTGAGCGGCCCGTGAGTGAGAACCTTGCCATCAGTAGAACTTGGTGGCCGCTGGAAGGAACACCTGAGGATATCAGAGAGAGAACTGAGAATAATAGATTCACTAAGCATGTTTAGTCAGGAGAGGTAGAGCGCAGAGGAGATGTGAGAGGCGTTTTAAATCGTTAGTGTCACTTTGCTTTTAAAATCTTGTGGTCGAGCTGATTGGCTCCTGGATGAGACCAACTTTGAATGGGACTTAGGGTGCTGTGTTGATAGGGCAAAGCCAGGTGCAGGTGTCTGAGAGCTCAGGGCTGACTCCCAGGAGTGGGAGAAGCCCATGGATTATTTCTGAGCCCCAACCTCCCCACCCTAAAGCAGGGGCGAGGATGCAGAGCAGAGGGGTCTGGAGAAGGGGGGTCTGAGCACCTGCGGTCTGATGTGTTGTGGGGCCCACAGGTGTGTTGTGGGGCACATCTTGAAATGACGGCATGGACGTGTTAGGCTCAGGAGGGCAGGGCTGAGTCAGGGGGAGACAGGCTCCACCAGGCGCGGGGCAGACCTTTCGGACATGTCTGGGGATCGTCTCGGTGTGGTGGACGCCTCCTTCCTGGACGTGTCAGGCAGGTCTGGCCAGACAGGGCAGGTGAGGTTCTTGTGAGGTCTGTGCCACCTCATCCACCTGACCCTGTGTGTCTGTAAGTAGGGAGCTCGAAGGCATTGCATCCCCAGTACGAGCTGTCCCTCAGGGCTGTGTCATCACAAGGGCAGAAGAGCACACAATTCGTGTTCTGGGAGCTTCCCATCTTTCCAGATGGGATCGCTGTTCTGTCAAACTGCATCCGAGTCTGCCCCGAGTCAGCTCTGAATCCAATATGAGCGCTCCAAGCCGGCATGTAGTGTACGTGTATTTACAGTTCCTTCCGAGAGCACTTGTGCGCTCTTTATAATATGAACAAATAGCTGCTAAGGACCCTCCTAAAGCTGTCAAATTCATTTGACTTACGTCCAACTTTTTTTTCTTTCTTTTCTTTTTTTTTTTTTTTTACCTGAGTTTGCTAAGTAAATGGAAGCCCACGGCTCCCGGTGTCACCCCTCTTCCTCAGGGTTATGCTTTTAAAAGCATTCTCAACAGGAAATAAGTTTCATTAGTGCTTGGAAAATAAATTGGTGAGGTGACAGATTCTGTGGTTTGATGGAAGCTCAATTATAATTGTATAACATAATATAGCAAGTGCAGATGAAATCCTATTAAGGTCTGGAATCCAATATCTCATCTCTATGACTTTTAATTGATCTTTACACATATTGTCATTGCAGTCAAATATCTGGGCTGATTCCAGTACACATAAACAAATGTAAGCACATTAACTCTGTTAATAATTTTAACAAGTAATCTGTATTTCCCATTAGACCATCTCCAGTTTTGCCTCGGTATAATTAAAGATATCATCAGTGATAAGCCTAATGCATTATTTCAAGTATGCCTGTCTTGAAGTCTTGCTTTTATCATTAACTACATCTTGATGTCATCTATGTAACCATCATTCAAAAATTAGACCTTCTCTTTCTCTGAAGCAGATATGAATGGCAGGCAGGGGAGAGGGAGGCCATTGGATTTGATGTAGAAACCACAGATGAAGAGTTGAAAGCCTGATTTCTAGTCTTGACTTTGCCATGAAAATTGCCAGGTCAGACCCTTCACATTTCTGATTTTAGTTCAGGACCTCTGGAAATAAATAGGAGGTCCTCCACTTTTTCACTTGGTGCAAACATTCTGGTTTCTGTGAGGCAGATACCTATGCCCTACGTGGCAGACAACTGATGGTTGGCTAGAAATACTATTGTCTTTCTGTTCATTTATACTCATTGTATAAGCTAGACAGAGTAGGCACAGATGTGTGCACATGGTGGGTTGGTGGTCAGGGTTGTTACATTTGCAGCATCAAGTTCATTGCTGAATAATGTTTGTTGAATGAATGAACGATATGTTCCAGTTATTCTGCCTTCCCTTGGCGATGAATCGACAGCCTGGGTATCCCCACTCAGTATCTTCTGTGTTATTATCCTTGGACAAGAAGAAAACTCCCTGATGTTACCTCTGAAAATACACCTTTAATGCCCGGACAGTGAACACTTTCTCCCATCTTTAATGAAATAGAAGCACATCAGAACAAACCACTGTCCCCCAAACTGATCCTCACACTCACCTACTAGTCAGAACATGGCATGGAGATGCGCCTGTTAGTCAAGGGTGGGCAGAGACTTAATTTGTTAGCTTCCTCCGCTCAGACAAAGCAGGAACTCTGCGTGCTGCAAATATAACATTAGAGAATGTTCTTTGAGTGCGCAGAGAACATTCAAACCTAAACCATGTGGTAAACAAAAACAACTTTTAATACTCGCTGTGGCTAATCCAGTGCTTTTGTTCATTAGGGGAACAAACATTCTGATTTGCAATCAAATAGCCACAATTGCCATAAAAATCGGAGAAAGTCTCTCTGGCCTCAGATCTTATCTGGGCACAGAGTGCCCATAAGAGTCATTCCTTGATAGACAATCTCCATGCCCAGGTGATCCTAATAAACTCTCTTTTCCAAGTGATTTTGAGCAAACCGGTGACTTACTCCAGGGTTTATCTGTTTAAGTTCATCACTTTTTGAAATCGTCTTTGCATGCATTAGCATATATTCATTCCACCGACTCTTTGTTTCTTTTGTTGGGGGATAGCTTCTTGTTTCATTTGATTTGCCTTTGAAGTGAAGAACTCTTTTTTTCCCTTTAGGTGTCCTTTGAAAATAAATAAAAGTTTCCTATATATTAAAGAAAAAATAAAGAGAACAGAGTTCTAATAGCAAGCTTTCATGAGGAGCAAGAGTCCCATGGAAAAATTATTCGTGCACTCCCTCCTATATGAAAGGCTTCCAGGGAAAGATGGGGAGATTTTCTCTAACTGAGGATATTAGGGATCCCTAAAGTGAGTGAGATCAACTCCAAGGTCACACCAACCTCTCCTGGATTAGTGACCTTTAACTTAGTTTCTCTTGTTTGCACAAGCAAAGGCTTTTGACATATTCCCCAAGACTCTTAATTCCTCTCTGTTTGGCACATTCCCAGCAACATAAAAAAGAGAGAAAGAGAGAAGCTCTCATTTTATCTTTGAGCTGCTTAAATATTTATGTTCTAATTTGTTATTGACTTCATGTGAAGTTTTATCAAAATATAGATGGAAAAGTTTAGAGATAACTCTTGGGAGAGCACTTAATCCATTTAAAAATAAATTTCTAATGGCCAGATTTTCTGGATTTAAAACATGAAGCTATGAAAGAAAGCAAAACCAAGGAGGCCCAGTTTATAGGCTGACATTTGTAGACAAGGATAAAGGAAACTTGGTAATGAAAATGCTAATCAAATATCACTGTGAATGCTCATTTTTTTTCCATTTTTTAAATATTTGATGGAAGCCTTTACTAGATTTCTATTTTAATTACTTTTCATCTGCAAAAAAATGAAACCTAATTAAAAAACATCCTAGAGTGAACCCTTGGGGATGAATCTTTGTTGCATTTCACCTACTATTTCTATATCACTTTTAGTATACTCAGGCTTTCCTAGACACTTTTGTTAATTCTTTCAAAAATAGCTAAATGTTAAATGCAAGCATTAGGACTATGATTGACAAAGGGTTGTTTTTTCTAATGGTGAAACTTTGGAGAATGAAAGGAGAGAGACATTTAGATAGATAATATATCCACATATTCTTTCAAATCCAGCCATGTGGATCAACACTTAAATGTGTATGTCTATCACTGTTCCTTTTTAGGCATAACTGATGTTATTTATCCATTTATTCTGAGTCCTTGCTGCTTTTATGTTTTTGACCAAAGTCTGTAAAGTAATGAATTACATCTTGCAAAAGAGAAGGGCCTGTATCTAGCTATGGAATTTTTCAATAGGTACTTCAAAATTTTCACCCACTGAGATTTGTTTTACTGGAAAAAGCAGTATACATTTAATTATTTTATAGGGACTAGATACTGCTTTATATATTCTGGTTGTTGGAAGATTTTTTTATATCTCTTATATGGATTAGTTTCCCATATATTATACCTCAGATCAGAGTCTGTTCTTAGAAAATTTTTATAAGTATTCAAAGTAAGCAAAATTGAGAGAAGAAAGAAAAGAAGGAGGGAAGGAAGGAGAAAAAAGAGAGGGAGGGGCAGAGGGAAGGAAGGGAACAAGTGAGCGGGAACTCTGTGTACCCAGAAATTCTTGTTTGTAATTGTAGAATTGGGGCATGGTTTCTTGGGTAATGGACAAAGTTCCTTCTAAAGAGAAAAAAGCAGAAAACAACTTTTATGACTACTCACAAAAGCAATGTTCACTCTCTCCATTTTAGCTCAAAATGGGTTAAAGACTTGGAAGAAACACAGTAAAACACTACACATTATTGACTTTAGTGATGTCTCTGTGGATTCTTCTCTAACGGCCAGAGAGACAAAGACAGTATAAACAAGTGGATCTACATCAAAGTAAAAAGCTTGTGCACAATGAAAGAAACCATGACTGAAATAAAAAAATCCACTGAGTGTTTGAAAGTATTTGCTTATCAGTATGTATCTAATAAGGGGCTAATATCCAAGATCTACAAAGAACTCATAGAATTCAATAATAAGAAGACAATGCTACAAAAAGATGGGAAGAAGGCGTAAATAGGAACTTTTCCAAAGAAGACACACAGATGGCCAACAGGCAGGATAATGAATGCCCATCCTCACTTATCACCAGGAAAATGCCAATCAAAATCACAATGTGATAACATCTCCCAGCTAAGAGAATAGCCCGTATCAAAAACACTAGAAACAGCAAGTGTTGGTGAGGGTGTGGAGATAAAGGGATCTTCTAGACTGTTGCTGTGAATGTCAACTGATCCAGTCCCTATGGAAGTATATGAAGATTTCTGAAAATAGAAGAAGGAAAGTCTGCCATGTGACCCAGCAAACCCATTCCTAGCTGTCTACCTGAAGAATCCAGAAACAAAAATTTGAAGGTATAGATGTACGCTTATAGTCACCACAGTTCTATTTACAGTAGCCAAGTTACAAGCCAACCTAAATACTCAATGACAGATGAGGGAATTTAAAAAGCTATAGTCTAGACACATTATGGAATGCTACTCACCTATCCAGAAAAGATGGATCCTGTCATTTGTGACAATGTGGATGAAACTGGAGTGGCTTAATCTAAGGCGAATAAGTCAGAAGGAGAAAGACAAATACTGGAGGCTTCATTTATACATGAACCATGGAGAAACACAACAGAAGGTCAGGCAAAACCCAACCGAGCCAGACCCTAGAAATCTGATGGTAGAATTGAGACAACTGGAAGAGGAGGGAGGTGGAGAAGGAAGAACCAGTGGGTCAGGGGGCACAGTGGATTTGGTGGAGAGCTGTGGGTATCTCGGAGCTGGAAGTGTAAGCATCTGAAGGGTATGTATGCTCCTGTACCTCCAGATCATCGCTGGTGTTGCAAACCGATGCAAACCCAATTAGAAAATTACCACAAATCTCTGTGTGATTAATATCAAAACAAAAAAACAGGCACAGCCCCTTCCTGAAGCTATGCACCCTGACCCACAACTTCTGCAAGTTGCATCGTGTTGAGCTTAGTACAAAATATAGTTTTCAGCACAGTACAGATGTTCTGCCTGGAGGTTGTTGGGTAAGCAGAGCTTCCAGGATCCGATCCCTCCTTCCTTGGGAGTAGGTGAGTGAGGCAGTGGTGATCATCTCCTCTGGAGGATGGAGGCCATCAGGAACTGGAAGGCCACAAGCAGGGCCTCTTCAAACCTCTTGCATATCACCCAGTGCAAATACCCAAATACCCAAATTCTGGCCTAATTTCTTCCTATTACACTGGGGATGAGTTTGCTATTCTTATCTGGTATCAGATATGTGTGCTTGGACTTCTTTGGAGAAATAGAACCAATGACACACACATGTACAGATGTGCCTACCCATGTCTGTATGCATGTATGTTTCCCTCCTTTCTTCCTGGAGTTGAGTGATACAATTACAAGAACCCACAATTTGCCATCTGCAAGCAGAAGATCCAGGGAGGTCAGTGGTCTTCGCTGGAAGGCCCGAGAACTGGAGATGATGGTATAGATTCTATTGTGAATCCAAGGGCTGAAAAACAAAGGTGTTGAGCGTGGGAGGAGAAGGTCTGTGTCTGAGCTCATAGAGTCAGGCAGAGAGAGGAAATCCAACCTGCCCTGCCACCTTGTCCTCTTCAGATGCATCGATCCCTCCTCGAGAAGTGTGGATGTCACCCAGTCTGGGAACAGGTTCGCCTCTCATCTCTTCTGTAAACACACAGACTCATGAAAGAGTGGAAACCAGCAGTGGCCAACGCACATAGCCAGATGTGGAGACGGAGAGCCGCTGTTTCATCTGTGTCTTGGGGAGATCACCCCAGAGCTAGGTGACACTGAACGTACACAACAAGGAAGAACACAGGACACCTGTTAGCAATATGGCGGCCACTACTGAAAGAAGCAGCTCGAGGTCTTAAGTGGTTGCTGCTAGGAGGGGGGCTGGGGTATCTGTAAACAATAGTGCAGACATGCATGCATGCATCAACACACACATTTTCACCCACATGGTTTTGTGTCTCTTTTTTTTTTTTTTTTTTGAGACTAGGTCTCGCTATTTTTGTCTGTGGAACCGCAGGCTCTCATTGCCCAGGGTACCACAGACTCAAGCAATCCCCAGCCTCAGCTTCCCAGGTAGCTGGGATTACAGGCACAGGTCTGTTATTTGTTTGGGACTAGGTCTCACTACAGGCCCCAGGTGGGACTCGAATCATGATCTCTAGACCTGGCTGCTTCATAGGCTGAAGCTTACAGGCATGAGCTGCCATGTCCGGCCCAGTTTTGTGTCTTCTGTTCACGTATATTTACATGTGTGCACAGATGTGCATACCTGCCTGGTTATGCACATGTATGAGTGCATGTATAGATGATGAATATACACATGGACAGACATGCTTATACATGCAGGTGCATATATGGATACACACTTTTTGAAGAATAAGGAAAAGATGGATCTGTGGTAGTGTGGCTCAAACACTAGAGCAGAGTTAACAGGTGATGCCTGCAGTGACTGGGCCAGAGAAGGCTCAGATGTGAACCTGGGTAGTGCAGGGGTGAGGGGTATGGGAGGTTGGGGGTGGTAGGTGGGATGGGTGAGTCAGTTATCTGAGAGATGCTGAGGAGGTGCTGGGAACAGGGCTCAGCCCCATCCCAGGCTGAGTCCTGCCCCACATCTTTGCCTCACCTCTTGCTCCCATCCTTCCCCTCTGGTGGGAGAGAGGGAGCACAGGACAGATGGTGGGGGCGGGGAGAGTGGCTTATAAAAACCGTGAGGAGAAAATGGACCCCACAGTCTTGCTGCTGGTGCAGGTAATTCTTTTCTCTTCTTTCTGTGAGTGTGAAGTTTCCCCAACACTCGGGAGCCAAGATTTACCATGCAAATAACCTTCACATTTCTATTTAATGCTCTCTTTAACCCCCCCCACTTTATACTTTAAATTTGCTGTATATTTGACATTGAGGAAGGTGGTGAGAGCACTGGGGGCCTTAGATGGATAGCAAAGTGGGTTTTGTTCCATTTAATAATGAAAATATCTGTTCTTTATTATATATAAGTACTCACCTCTTTCTTCTTTCTCTCTCATCATCTACTCTTCCTGCCCCCATCATATTGTAGTTTCATTCGGGGAATCCTAATTTGGAGTTACAGGTCTTACAGGTCTCACAGGTGTTTCTAGAAGTAACAAAATCTGAATCTCTTAGTTTCCAGTGAGACAAGAATCAGTTCTGATGATCTTATCCATTTGTCAAATATTAATTGAGAGCCTGCAATTCTGAAATAACAGACTATCTCTCAGTTCCCATGCAAGCTCTTTTTCCTTGCCTCCTTTGATAAAAGATGCAAAACTAAACACATTTTTAGACACCTTAAGATACATATGGCCATGTAACACTATTCTGGCCAATAAAACATAAGTAGGAAATTTTGCTTGGGATTTATGCTTTTTGATACAATGAGCATTACTTGCCTTTATTCTATACCCTTCTCCCCTTTTTCTGCCTGGAATAATGACATGATGACTGGAACCCTAGCAGCTATAGCATGTTCATGAAGTAAGACCAAGAGAAAGACAGACCATGATATTCTTCCCCCATTGTATCAACACTAGCCATAACCTCTCAGATTTCTTATATAAGCTTTGGCATTTGGTTTTCTAAGACACAGCTGAATTCTGACTGATAGTGTTAGGCATTGGGAACACAGTGGAAACAGGACAGGATGGAGTCTTTTGTCCATGATTTATGGGTAAGGCAACTCTACGGGAGTTGAGGTCTTTAAGCAGTATTCTCCACTGACATAGCTTGGAAGGTCAGGGCTCATTTCCTGCCTGAGGAACCTGGAGCACAGAGAACAGTGAACCCATCTCTGGCCATTAATGCAGAATCTGTGTCAATGCCAGTGTTAATCCTGCAGGCTAGAAATAAATTATGCTCTGTCTCCACCAGACCAAATCTCCACTAAAACAGCATTAATACCTATTTATATTTTTCTATCAATATTTCATAAATTTAAAGAGAAACAGCTTGAAAGAATTCATATGATTTTTTTCCCCCTCTGCATTCACTTTCAGAGCATCAATTATTGCTGCGGGGGCACCTTCAGCATTGCCTAAAGCTGTAATAAATTCCCTAGTTCTAACTTTGAAGATTTAGAAATGCTAATAGTGGGATGTATATGAATTATTACTCTTGCTCTAGCAAAGCATACTCTCCTGAAGAATAAACAACAGCCTCATTCCATTCAAGAGTGAATGATCATTTTTTTGGCTTGGGTTGGGAGGGTGCAAGTATAGGTGTGGGGAGGTGTGTGTGAAATTAATTCTTGTTGTAAATTCAGTTTCTCAGGGAGAGAAGCTTGTAGACTGGTGAAAGAACTATTATAGTATAATATCTTCATACTTTTCTAAGCATTTTACATTTCCTGACTCATCTGATTATTACAAAATATGATTTGGCCCTTGTCAATAATGCAGCGATGGATATCGCGGTATGTTATCATCACATCCAAAACAAAGGGAGGCAAACTTTTAGAGGCTATGTCTGTTCCCTTGATTATGGTGATCATTTCTCAGGTACATGCATCTGTTCAGATGCATCAATTTATATAATTACATATATGTGACTTTTATCATTAATTATATTTCAATAAACTATCAAAAGACTGAGATTCAAAGGAAATTTCACTTTACTAAAAACAACTGCATAAGATGTGGTTTAAAATTGGAATTCTTTGATTTCTTCACTCTGGTTCATGTCTTGATGGCTGTTCTTCTTTTCAGTACCTACTTACATGTTACCTTATTGAGATTATCTGTGCCATTATGCATGTAACTCTAAAGATGGAATTATATAATTAATTTACATATACATTTACATGTTACTTGAAAGATGGGATTATGTAATTAATTTACAACTAATTTTTCATTTGCAAATGCACAAAACAGGGTTACAATAACTGGACACATACATGAAGAAGGCATGGCATCATAATATAAAACTTACTAAGACGGCAATACTAGTGGCATTGCTGTGGTAAAAATCCCTCTTAGTACCAAGTGGATTTCTGATGTCAATATACTGTGGTTCCATGAGACATTGGGGAATCCTCAGTTTCATCTGTCCCTCCCCAAACTGGTTCAGATCCAGTGTCTTATATAGTTTCCCTGTCTGCTGATCTCTTTCAAGCCTCGTGTTTTTGTGCTTTACTGTTTAATTTTGTGTGACATGACTTTGGTATCTGTGACCGGTTTATGAAAGAGCCTCACTTTGGTGGGACACAAAACATAAATGTTTTTTCTTTTTTCCCCCAATCATGGTCTCCAGTGAGCTACATGGAGGCTTGTTTTCTAGATCCTTAAATATTAACATTGATTGCACATGGTCCATGTGTCAGGCACTAACTACGTTTCTTCTTGAATTAATATCTTTATAATCAAAATAACTATATCAAATGACTCACCTGTGGAATATAAATATCCAATGATAACAAGCTGCTGAAACGAAGCAAAAGTAATTCTTAGACTCGGCAAAAATAGTCTGGTTGTCAGAGAGCAAAAGTGTGAGGGAAGAGGAAGTGGGAGGAGGAAAAACTTAGGGTAAAGAACATGGTATTGGTGCTTTGATGAGGGGGAGGTGAAATCTCTGCACACAAGAAGCTGTGGGCTTGTTCTCCCCAAATTGCATTGCTTTGTCCATGACCAACAAATTAATATTATAGAAAGTTCCACTAAGCTCCTTTGACAATGAAGACACCAAGCACAAAGAAGGCTATCAGGTAGATAGAGCAGATTTTGGGGCACAGGTTTGGCATATGATCTGATCCTTCATGGCTAGAACAATGTCTTCCTTAACACTTTCAGAGCACTTCACTTGTTAGGTGTAGTTTGGTTTAAGTTTGTCGTCTCAAACTTGATTTAAATACTT
The DNA here is from genome assembly GCA_004024945.1 of Uropsilus gracilis. Taxonomy (NCBI): domain Eukaryota; kingdom Metazoa; phylum Chordata; class Mammalia; order Eulipotyphla; family Talpidae; genus Uropsilus; species Uropsilus gracilis. Next base: position 69,611 of record PVHY01002237.1, on the reverse strand, counting down.
TTAAACAGATACAATGGGATGTAACTCAGATACCATACAATTCACCTACTCAGCGCACATGTAGTTCACTAGGTTTTTGTGTCTTTAGTACCACCATGACCACAATATAGTTTTAGAACATTTCCTCATCTCCTAAACGAACTCTGCCCTTTAGCAGTCACTCCCTGCACTTCTCAAGCTCTAGGCAACCACTAATCTACTTTCTGTCTCTACAGATTTAAAATAAAACAAAGGCAAAGTGTTAATTACTTCATAGGATTTATTGGTTAATCTTAAACTTTTTATCAAAGGTATTTTGACCTAGATAGATTGGTGCACTGAGCAGTTGCATACATTTTTCTTCGTCTCAATTTAATTAAGCAACATTTGTTTAGCAACTACCATGAGGGTTAGATGAAAAGATACAAAGGAATAACAGATATTTGGAATAGACATGATTAAGTACAGGTCCCTGTCCTCAAGAAGCTTTAAAACTAGTCAGATAAGCCGATACAAATAATGACGTATGTTAAAGCTGAAGGAAACAAATACCATAATGAAGATGGAAAACTAGTGGAAGCAGAAGCAATTAATTCCTATGCAGAATGTGTATATTGCTAATTTCATTATCATTTTATTCATTTCTTGAACCCCCACCCAGCAAATTAGATTTGTCTTCTTTTCAGAGATTCCAAAATATTTTTCCGAGTCTCAAAGAATTCGTTCAAATGTTCTACCATCTTCATTACATGTCTTTCTCCCTTTAAGTAGGCTGAAAACTGATGGGCGATGTTTGTGTTTCTGGTGCCAGCCTGTGGACCTAGGGGCATTTAATCTTTGTTCTTTGAATTGGATGCACCACTTACACACACAGACACACACACAAGAGTTGCCATTGTTTGAAGAGATAATAATTATTCTTAACACTTTGATTCTAAAACATTCCCCCCAAGCGTCCATGATTAACATGTTGAATTAGCAATGGTTCATCTCCCACTAGTCTCAAACAATTGCTTCAGCTATTTTTAATAAAGAAAATTACAAAATCATTATTCCATTTCCTCATGCAACAGCACAAACAATTTAGGGGAAAATCTAAACAAATCACTACTTTAAGACATACAATGTATAAAAACCAAATAAGATGAAATTTCAGCTATATCTAAGCATAAAGATATTCAATAAAGTCTGATTAAATAACAAAAACTTACTCTTTGCAGACAATAACTATAGACAATTGTGGTTACTGGCTTTGGCCAATATTTAAATTCATTAAAAGAAAAAGCAATAATGTACATCATGCATATTAATTTAAAAGAATTAAAATCTTGTAATTGGGGCCACATTCAGAATGTAGAACACTGAAACCAATAAATGCATAATTTCCACCAAACTATTCTCCTCCAAGGTACAAAATGCAGATGATTTTTGAGGTAAACATTTCATTATAAAAAAAAAAAACCACATTATTTGACCCTTATTAGCCTAAACTTCTTTTCCAGAACACACCCCTACTGGGAATCTAAAGTAAGGAATTTTAAAAAATTTTGTATGTTTTTAAGTTGTGTGTGTGTGTGTGTGTGTGTGTGTGTGTGTGTGATTATGGGATCTCTCTACTGCATGGTTCCATAAATTGGGAGACTTGTATCCTATGGAAAGATACAGTTTTTTTTTGTATTCCAGAAAATCTCCGAGTTGATCTGAAGAAACCACGAGCTTTATGTAGCAGCAGGAACTATTATAGACTAGGTGAGGTGAATGTTCCATTTCCAGATACTACCTTATCTGAGTTCTTTTTTGGAAGGCGACACTATTGGTTGATTGATTGGGGTACCAACAGTTTTAAACAGAATGTGGCTTTAATTTACAGGTTTCCCCTGCTATAAGGAAGTAAAATTTTCCTATTCAGTACGATTTGGCAGGCTATTTTCTTTTCATCTGGGAATGTTGGAAAGTGTTTCCACATAAATCAATGGTAATAGCATTACAGATTGAAAAAAGAACCGACCAAATCATGCCCAAATAGGAACATTCTTCTTTCAGACAGCACAAGAAATCTGTTGTTCCAATGTCAAGGTTTTTATAGTTAGAATTAAATTAAATATAATTCTTAAACTCAGTGACAAAGAACAGATCAATAGGTTACCACAAAATTAATAACAAATTTAGAACCAAATTTAATAAAAATGAAAATTGCATTCTGATTATTGAAATTTTAATCATTCAAGTGTAACTCACATATTCACCACCCTACTTTGAATACTTGATTTTCCCTTATTTGGGATTGGGGGAAAGCCAGCCTTTTCATTTTATTCAAGCCTTAAAGTGATCGGATGAGACCTTTCTATTTGTTATAGCTCCTCAGACTTTCTATTTCCTTCTGAGTCAGTTTCAACTCTTTGTGTCTCTTTAGGAATTTATTTCACGTAAATTATCTGACTTATTGCATATAGTTGTATATGACTTTTAGAAGTGAGAATCTATTTCTATTTAAAGTAGTGCTCAAAGGTATAAATTGTAAATATACAGCAATGATTCTAATCATGTGTTGTTGAGTTTGTAACACACAGATATGATAATGTGATGATAATAAAGGAAGGAGGGAAAGGGTTTTATAGAAGTCAAGTTTCTATTGTTCACTGGAACTCATACAAATAAGAAGTAGATTCTGATAAATTAAAATGCATGTTTAAGTTCTGGGACAATCAGTAAGAAGATAAGGCCCAAGTATTTATAGCTTAAAATAATTTAAAGATGAAAATATGTGCCTGTGTGTATATTTCTGTGTATGCATGACATAGACATTCATTCATAAATCTTCTTTTTCATAAATAATCCTTAATATTAGCTATGTCTAAGTTTTGGTAATTTTTTTATTCACCCATCCAACAGAAAATTAGCAACAAACTACCAAGTATAGACCATCTAGCATAAAGGAATGATCACATCAAGTCATATAAACACTCTGAGGATAAAACTCTGGTAGGTTCAAGCCGGGCATGGTGGCCTGAGTTTATAATCCAAGTGCTGGGAGTCAAGAGGCCTGGGATCACTTGAGTTTGTGGGTTAGAGACTACCCCAGACAACATCGTGAGACCTGGTTCTAGAAAAAGCAGTGGGCTTTTTCTCAGTGGGCTCAGTGGCAGGTACCTGTAATCCCAGCTACCTGGGAGACTGAGTCTGGGGATCTCTTGAGTCCGTGGGTTTGGGACTACCCCAGGCAACATTGCAAAATCTAGTCTCAAACAAACAAACAAACAAACAAACAAACAAACAAACAAACAAAGAAACAAAACAAAACAACAACAACATTAAAAAAAACAAACTGCTAGGTTCAGATTTCCAAGATGACAACATGAACATTTTAATTTTTTTGCTATATTATTCTTAGTTATAAATTCTAGAGCAGGGAGGTAACTTGAAGACTAAGCATATTTTAAACTCAAATAATAAGAATATAATCTTTTCTATAGGATTTTAAAGGTGATTGTTGCACATCAGGTACTTTCTGTACTTTATAAAATAGATTTTATCATTATCCACAATTTAAGATAGGAAAATAAAAAAAGTGGAGGTTCTAAGAAAATTAGGGAATTTGTCCAAATTAATTATCAGAAAGCAGTGAAAAGAGATTGTAACAGGTATTGCTTGGTCTTTTAAAGCCCTGACTCTTAGATCCTACCCTATCATCTCTATAAGTATTTAATAAAGATTAAAATTTACATTTGATTTCTTTTTTACAATTTGATCCAATTGAAACGTTCTTTTATTTTCCCTTTAAAATGGTTGCTTTTTAAATTCATCCTGAAAGATCTTTTACTATGTGGCATGTGACACGGTCATCTCCAGGCCCCACCCTCCCCAACATTTGTGTCACATTTAAATGATAAAAAGAGTTGGTTAGTGAAAAGGAAAACCTAGGCTTTACTTTTGCTCAGATACTTGACTTGGAGTGTACTAGCTCGGTCTCTTGTTGAAGTATTAACAGCTCTGATTTTTTACCAAATTCTAACAATGAACTTTCTGTAGTTTCCCAACCCTTGACAGAAAGAACTGAGGCTGCATGATGAAGGCATATAACTGCAAAAAAGAAAAGCTGTTATGTTTTGATGGAGCGAAAGAATGGGTGAAGTATAAAGACAGGCAAAGGGACTAAAGAAGCAGTAGTTAAGAGACCTCTTATTATCAGACATTGAGACACAGCTGCTCAAAGAAGTATTGTCACAGGATCATTGCCTCTTCATAACCATTTCACAAGGAGTTGGTGCACAGGGACACACCATGATGGCTTTGGGAACCAAGTAAAAGATTAAAATATGTTCTAGTTCTTTATTTTGGAAGACAGGGAAGTGTGTGTACCTATGATAATGTTGAAACCCAAATGGTTTTAGGGCTTCAAGGAATAAGCTTCCATTATTTGAAAAATTCACTCATTTGGGGCATGATCCCATGCTGCTTCTTACCTGCTCTGTGATGCTAGGAAAGTTACCTGATTCTCAGAAGCTGCTCCCCTCTCTGGAAAATGGAACCACATTAAGTAAGAGAGGTGGGTTGTGAATACTAACTTATGCCCAGTACAGCCTAGTTCTCAGCATTTGACCAGTAATGAAAAAAAAAAAGGTTCTGTCCATTTGTGGTTTGTCCATGTTTTTAGTTAAATCCATGGATTGAAGGTTTTTCACTTCCGTGTTTAAGAAACATCATCTGTTGACTGTTTTAAAATTTCCTTGTCCATTAGTTTGTTTTCCGTATATCCCTCCTAAAAGCGAGACCATCCAGTATTTCTCTTTTTCTTTCTGGCTTATCTCTGCTAACATGAATCCTTCTAGCTCCATCCATGCTGCTGCAAATGACATGTTTGTCTTTTTTTTGATTGATGAATAATATTCCATTGTGCACACATACCACAACTTTCTGACCCATTTGTCAGTTTAGGGGCATTTGGGTTGTTTCCATATACTGACTATTGTAAATTTAAAACTGTCGGCAGAACTGAAACACAGAGCAAGAGAGGAGGAGGAGGGTAAAATCAGGGGAGGAGTGGGCACAAGAGATTTAGATGATTCACAGGTGAGAAGGTGGTGGGAGAACCTCCATTGGGTAGACAATGATGTGAAATGTATATATATATATGTGTGTGTGTGTGTGTGTGTGTGTGTGTGTGTAAGAAACATCATCTGCATAGGTATGTTTACTGTGGAGTCTGCTGATAGTACCTTGAGATTCATGCTTACCTGAGTGTCTCATTACTTTTTACAATTATAGGAGACTCACAGTTCTCTCTCTCTCTCTCTCTCTCTCTTTCTCATTGCTAAGCCACGGCATAGGAACCACCAGGCAACCACGATCTTGTTGAAAAATCTCTAGATCAGCCTCCAGGGACCCAAATTTTATTTTATCTCTCCTTGTAACTCCTTGTGTGTCCTGGGGTAAGCACCTTAAATTCTCTGGGCTCTTCAATTGAGTAATTCCATCACTTGTTTTGATGGAATTTTAGATCAATCTTTAGAACAATTTCAATCCTTTAGATAATGTAAATATATGGGTGAGTATAGTGTTTAAGTACATGATTTCTGCAGTCACTGTGATCAGATCCAACAATTAACCGCTTTCCACACTTGCCTGTACCTTGGCGAACTTATTTGGAGATAATAGTATTTACTTTGTAGGGTTGTTATGAAGATGTAAGGAAATTATGATCATACCTGCAGCATTTGAAATCATGCCTAGCACATAGTTATAAACCCCATAAGGGATGTGGAGATGAATACATTTTTAAAGATCTAACAATTAAAATGTATACCAATAGCAAAGAGAATATGATGCATATTCAATAACGGAACAGTTGTAGATCTTGGTGGAACAGGGAAGAATTCCAACAAGAAGGACTACGAATGGTCTCATAAATGAAGTCAAACGTGTTGGGATGTGGAGGTGATAATGAACAATGGACTCACCCCTTGGTGACCTCGGAAGCTGATAGCTGCTAGGGTTTGAGAAAGCAGCTTTATTGAATCAACAGGCAATGGGGAAGGAAGTAAACTCAAATCTAGTTCTCCAGTTACTGAGAGTTAGTGGTTGTTGAGGACTGGGTTTGAGAACAAAGAACTTAATTTTATTTACTAAGAAGTGAACTGAAGGCAAACAAATGTGACAGTGGTTGAAGATCATTGATTAAATACTGGGCATTTACTACTTGAAAGTATGAAAAAGCTTTTCCCCAAAGTTTTGCATTTCTGCAGATGGGTCACTCACTTTTGTGTAATACTCTCCCTCCCCCCAAATACGTGTGCCTGCAAATATAAATCTTAGAAAGTGTTTTCTTCTTTTGCAGGCAAGGGTCTGAAAGCAAATTAATTACTTGACCTTAGATAGTGATGAGGGAGCTGGGTATCAGGAGATGGAATTCTTTTTATTTTTTATTTTATTTATTTATATATAAATTTCACAACTTTGTAATCTCAAGGGTTTGCCCCCCCCTCCCTCCCCTCCCTTCCCCCCCCTTTCCCTCCTGTTCATAGTTGTGTGTTTCATTTTGGTGCTTAGCTTGTTTTGACTTTCCTCAAGGCTTTTATTTATTTATTTATTTATTTTTTTCACTATATCCCTTACATTAGTGAAACCATTTGGTTTCTGCCTTTTTCTTTATGGCTTGTTTCTGCTAATATGATTTCTTCTAAATGCATCCATGTTGTTATGAAGTCGTCCAATTTGTCATTTTTAATTGATGTTGCTCTTCTGGGAATCTACCCAAAAGAGACCTCAATGTGGGTACAAAAGGACACCTGTACCCGGATGTTTACTGCAGCACAATTTATAATTGCAAGGTCATGGAAACAACCTAAATGCCCCAAAACAGAGGACTGGATGAAAAAATTGTGGTATATATACACGATGGAATCTTTTTTTTTTAATTGAGAAATAGGAATTTTATTTTACTTTTTTATATTAAATAATTTATTTATATATAAATTTCACATCTTTGAAATCCCTGGGGTTCACCCACCAACTTCCCCCTGCCCTTCCCCCACCCCCCCAAGTTGTGTACTTCAGTTTAGTTGTTAGCTTGTTTTGACTTTTCCTCATGACTTTTTGTTTATTTTTCCTATATCCCATATATTAGTGAAACCATTTGTTTTCTGTCTTTTTCTTTCTGACTTGCTTCTGCTAATATGATTTCTTCTAAGTACATCCATGTTATCATAAAATTGTCAAATTTGTCACTTTTAATTGATGAGTAATAGTCCATTGTGTATATATATACCACATCTTTTTCTTTCATTCAGTTAATCTGTTTTTGGGTTGTTTTCATGTCCTTGCAATTATAAATAGTGCTGCAATAAACATCCGAGCACAAGTGTCCCTTTGTACAAGCACTGAGGTTTCCTTTGGGTAGAGTCCCAGAAGAGCGATTGCTGGGTCAAATGCTAGTTCCATTTTTATTAGTTTGAGGGTCCTCCACACTGCTTTCTATAGTGGCTGGACCAGCTTACATTCCCACCAGCAGTGTTAGAGTGTTCCTTTCTCTGCACATCCACACCAGCACTTGTTTTTGCCTGTTCTTTGGATGTGGGCCATTCTTACTTGTGTAAGGTGGTATCTCATTGTGGTTCTGATTTGCATTTCCCTGATTGCTAGTGACATTGATCAATATTTGATGTGCCTGTTGACCATTTGCATTTCCTCTTTGGAGAAGTATTCCTTTTAATTCTTCTCATTTTTAACTGGGTTTTTTTCTTTGTTTTTGTTAAGTTGTATGAGTTCTTGGTGTATTTTTATTATCAGACCCTTATCACTTGTATGGAAGTCAAAATTTTTTTCCCATTTGGTTGGTTTCTTTTTGTTTTCTCTGTTGTCTCTTTTGCTGTACAGAAGCTTTTTAGTTTGATGTAGTCCCAGCTGTCTATGTTTCCTTCTTTTTTTTTTTTTTTATCTGCTATAGATGTGTCCAGAAATGAATTTCTGAATTGTAACTCATGGAGGGTTTTGCCCAGGTTTTCCTCTATGTACATTATGGTTTCCAGTCTGACATCCAGGTCTTTTCTCCATTTTGAATTGGTTTTGTACAAGGTGTAAAGGAGGTTTCCTGGTTCTTCTTCTTCTTTTTTTTTTTTTGCATGTCTTGGCCTTGTTTTCCTAGCACCATTTATTGAAGAGACTGCCCTTGTTCCAATGTTCCTTTGTTCAATGCTCCAAAGATTAATTGACTATATATGTGTGATTTTATTTCAGGGTACTCAATTCTGTTCCATTGGTCTGATTGTTTTTGTACCAGTACCAAGCTGTTTTAATTTCTATGGCTTTGTAGTATAATTTGAAGTCTGGATTGTGATAACTTCATTCTCTCTCTCTCTCTCTTTTGGTCAGGAGCCTTTTTGATATTCTAGGTCATTTGTTATTCCATATAAATTTCAGTAATTTTTGTTCTGTCACTAGGATTTTTATAGAGATTGCATTGAATCTGCAGATTTTTTCTGGTAGGATGATCATTTCAATGATGTTAATTCTTCCAGTCCATGAGCAGGGAATGTCTTTCCATTTTCTTCTGTCTTCTTCTATCTCTTTTAGCAGCATTTTAAAGTTTTCATTATATGGTTCTTTTGCATGTTTTGTTAGGTTTTTTTCCTAGGTATTTAATTTTTTTTGGTGCGATGGTAAATGGGATGGTTTTTTAAAATTTCTTCTTCTACTTGTTTTTTTGCATATAGGAAAGCTACTAACATCTGTGTGTTGATTTTGTATCTGGCTACTTATTGTTTCAAGTAGTTTTTCTGTAGATTATTTTTAGCTATCTATCCAGAGAGTCATGTCATCTGCATATAATGATAGTTTCAGTTGTTTTTTTCCTATTTGTATCCCTTTTATGTCTTTCTCTTGCCTTATTGCTCTAGCTAGGATTTCCAGTACACTGTTAAAAAGTAGTGGGAAGAGTAGGCATCTTTGCCTCATTCCAGATCTTAAGTGGTATTATTTTAGCTTTTACCCATTTAGGATGATGTTTCCCATAGGTTTGTCATAGATGAATTTTATTATGTTGAGGTATGTTCCTTTAAGCCCCAATTTTTCAAGGGGTTTATCATGAATGGATGCTGGACTTTGTCAAATGCTTTCTCTGCATCTACTGATATGATCATATGGTTTTTGTTTTTCTTCTTATTGATATGGTGGATTATGTTAATTGATTTCCGGAAGCTGAACCATCCTTGTGCCCCTGGGATAAATCCCACTTGGTCATGGTGAATAATGCTTTTTGTGCATCATTGGATTCGGCTTGCCAGTATTTTGTTTAAAATCTTTTTATCCATGTTCATTAGGGAAATTGGTCGATAGTTTTCTTTCTTGGTGTTGTCCTTATCTGGTTTTCGTATGGGTGTTATCTTTGCTTCATAGAATGTGTTTGGCAGTTTTCTTTCTTTCTCACTTTTTGTGAAAAGTTTTAGTAATACAGGCGTTATTTCATCTTTGAATGTCTGGTAGAATTCATTTGTAAAGACATCTGGTCCTGGGGTCTTGTTTTTAGGCAGAGTTTTGATGACTGCTTCAATTTCTCTACTTGGTTTATTTAGGTTCTCTATTTCTTCTTTGTTCAATTTTGGATAGTTGTATCTTAGGCGAAGGAATTCTTTTTTTTTTTTTTTTTTGAGTCTAGGTCTTGCTATTTTTGCCTGTGGAACCGCAGGCTCTCGTTGCCTGGGGTACCACAGACTCAAGCAATCCCCAGCCTCAGCTTCCCAGGTAGCTGGGATTACAGGCGCGCACCGCCACACCCAGCTGTTTTTTTTTTGGAACTAGGTCTCGCTACGGGCCCCAGGCGGGACTCGAACCGCAATCCCTAGCCCTGGCCGCTTCATAGGCTGAAGCTTACAAGCACGAGCCACTGTGCCCGGCAGGAGAAGGAATTCTTCATGGAAGAACCAAAAGGAATCAGAGTGAAGAAACGTCAAATATATGTGAGGTGTAGCTTTCTTTCTTTGCAGTGTTGGTGCTGAATGAGGACATGTAAGGCAGTGTAGAGTTGGAGGGATGGTGGTGGTGGTGATGGTGGTGGTGGGGTAGATCAGCAAGAGGTTGGGTGCTTTGATCAAGTTGCAGTTGACTCAGCAGTCGGAAGACTGCTGCAGTGACAAGATCCCCTCTGTGATTTAGGAAAAAGACTTGGGTCTCTCTTTCAAGGAAGAGTTGGGAGAAATTAGAGTCAAAGAGAACAATTAGGGGTCATGGGAAATCTGCAGGGGAGATCATCAAGATCGCCATCTACAATGGAGAAGTGGTTGTTGGGAGGAGAAAGAGGACTGGAATTCCGAGTAAGGAAGTAGATCCTAGTCTTGTCCATTTTCTACGTGCTTCTTGTCCCCTTTCTCTCTGCTTCAGCTTCTTTAGCCCACTTTTCCAGGGTCTATGGAATTTCCTGTGTTGTGACCCTCCATACAGAGTAACCTACATTTATCTTAGATTGAAAGAAGTAAATGGCACACCCTCAGTGAATTAAGAGCCAACAGCTTTTATTTTCCACTTTTTTAAAGCAGGGGTTATTTTTGAGGCAGAGAACAATCACACAGCAGATAGCATATTGAATGGCGAAGAGGCTTCTAAGCAAAAATGAATCTGTAAGTCTGACTTACAAGGAAGTAAACTGTTGAGAGACACCCTGGAACCTCTGCAGTGCTGACCTGCAGCAGATACTGTATGGCAGATATATTTGGGAGGGGAGTTGTAATTTTGTAATGCAGCACCTATGGCACAGAGCATGTTGTCATTCATCACTGCCTGGGTTTGTGTAATAGCAAATAGAGAAGGAAAAATTTAGGTCGATAAAAGCAACCATTATGGATGGCATCTTTGTATGGCAAGACAGGTATTCCCTTTACTTGAAAGGGTGCATTTGAAGCAGTTGAAAACCATGAGACGTCTCTTTAATTAGTTATACCTGACCGAAAAGGTGAAGTTCATAAATCTGTGTGAAATACAAATCAGAAACCACTAAGAGAACACTCATGCCACTGAATAACGAAAGAGAGGCTCAGAATCAGGTAGCTACATGAAATTAACAATTTTAGGTGAGATGAGATTGTTTCCAGAGGCCACAGACTCACTGCAACAATTATTTCTGTAGAAACACATAAATGCTTAGATGGATATACATGTATATACATACATATATACCAATGAGTGGTACCAGTAAGTGATTCAACAAGTTTTTGTTGAGCACTTACTGTGCATCCAAGGTACTATTCTAGGTCCTGGGGCTAGAGCAGTCAACAGAATGAGAAACTCCTCAAGAGTTTTTTATTCTAGCAGCAGTCAGACAGTACCTATATATCAAATCAGAGAATGATAAGTACTTCCATGAAGAATTGAGACCGTATTAAGAGAACAGAAAAGGGAAAGATGGTGGAAAGGCTGTGTTTCAGAAAGTATATTTAGTGTGGACTATTTCAATGAGATTTGAGAGAAGTCTCACAGTGATCTGGGAAGGAAAAGGATCCAGTTGGAGGGAAGTGAATGATAAAGTCCTGTGTGAGATATCTTGATGTTTTTGAAAAGCAGGATTGAGAGTGCAGAGACAGGAAGGAGGAGATGGTAGGAGATGGGGTCAGAGGAACATCTAGGTCTTTGTAGGGTATGGTAAGACCTTGGCCTTTATTCAGAGTGAAATGCAAATTCCTAGAAACATATTATCAATATATTATTCTAACCACATAGGGCTAACTTTACAATTGGCAAGTAGTGCTTCATAACCTTTCTTGTACCTATAAATCCTAAAATAAAAGATGTCTCCTTCTCTTCTGTCTCCCTTGCCTCCTCTTAGAATAATGTTCCTGGCTCCATCTGATTCTGGCAACTGTCTCTTTGGAGAGAGTTACTAAAAGCCCTTCTTACTCAGTTCCCCTACCAGCAACATTGGATGCTCTCAGCAAACTTACTTTATTAATGGCTTAACAAGAAAAAAGAAAGAAAGAAAACAAATGTCTAAACTCATGATATTATAATATGTTGTGTTTTGACACAATTGTCATAGGATTTAGCCTTCAATTGATATATAATAACGCCTTGTAGAACTTGACTAGAAAGACAAAATGGAGGGGAGATAGTCTTCAAGTTTCTTTAAGGCTAATATAGCCATACCTTGATATTGTGGGTTTAGTCCTAGACTGCATAATAAGGCAAGTCACATGATTTATTTTTTGTTTCTCAGTGCATATAAAAGTTTTCTACATTGTAGCCTGTTTCATGTGCAATAGCACATGTCTATGATAATAATGTACATATCTTAATTAAAAAGCACTCCTTTATTAAAAATGTTTTATTAAAAATGCACACACACCTGTATGAATTCAGGTGACTGTTTTGTATGGGTGTATTTTCATAGCCCCTCCCACCCCTCCCCCAACAATTATAGCAGTAATATCAAAGGCCTCTGATTATAGATTTCCGTAACAGATAACAGAGAATATGAAAAACTGAAAACATTTGAAATCTGTCCAGTGTTACCAGTGCCACATGGAGACACAAAGTGAGCACAGGCTGTTGGAACGAAGCAGTCAACAGATTCTCCCAATACAAAGTTGCCACAGACCTTCAATTTGGAAAAATAAAATGAAAAACACCCAACAACTGTGAAGCACAGTAAAGCCAAAGCAATAACCAGGGTTTGCCTGGAAAATTTTATTTGCCTAGTTTAAAAGATCCTCTTTCTGGGGTCACCACTCTTGTTACCCAGAAAATGAGTTGTTTTTGTCTTGTAATGTTACTGTGATACTCTAAGCGGGCAGTTCTTCAAGAGTAGATGGTTCATTCTGCTGAGACTTGCACTTTTGATGATGTATATTTAATTGCCCCCTTTCTAAAAATTTTGCCAACCAATTTAGAACATGCCTCTTTGTATACTTTTACTGAATGCGCTTGATTCTTCCTTCGGTGTACTTTGCATTGAGCTCTTGTGATAGGTTGTTGGCAAGAGTGGTCAGAAAATCTCTCTTGTTGCATGCCCTTCAGAACATGACTTTGCAGAGACTACCACCCAAGAGGTGGTATCTGTTTCTCTATCCCTTGAAGCTGAATTTGACCTTGTGGCTTGCTATGGTCAGTGCACCATTTGTGCAGGTGATGTGAACAAAACCTTGAAATGTACCGCACACAGGACACTCCCCTGCTATCCTCGTCACCCCATGGCTACTACTATGGGAAGCAGTTCAGCTTACCTGCTGGAGGGTAACACATAGGTGATTATGTCCTCCGGTCCGGCCAGTGGCTGGCCAACCACAGACAGGCCAATAAGGCTCTTTTAATCAGATGACACATGAGTGCTCCTGGGGCCAACATATAGCAGAGAGAAAGTGTTCTGAGCCTGGCTTGTTCTGGTATCTCATAGATTTGCGAGCGAATCACTCTTTTAACTATTTAAGCCCTAAACTTAGAACATGATCATCTTGGTAATTCTGTTCATATTCCCATGAATTATTTCCATTTTGTGAAGTCCAGCATGTATTTTCTTTTTACTTAGACTTTCTCCAAAACATACACTATGGGAGACACAACTCATCCCTCAACATCCATTCTTTTCTTTTTTTGTTTTATCATAGAATTCTCTCCTTTCCCCAACCCCCTATATTTAGTTTTATTGGACACACAGGCATTCAGTTTCAGGTGACATTTCCCAACTTCTTTCATCATTAAGGAGCCACCATGTGAAAAAATGTAGCTAGTTGGGATGTGAGTGAAAGTAAACATGTACCAAAAGCTGTCTCTTGTCCTTTATTTTCCATTTCCTGCTGTTTGAAAATGGAGTTCTCTTAGAGCCCACAGTGGAAGTCAAATGATAATTACAGCAGAGCTAAGCCCCCAGCTGGTGTCTCAGGATGACTTTGCAGATCAGACCTGCTTATCCACCTTGGACCTCTGCTCTGTTATACGAGAGTAAAAGGAACTTTCGTCTCTAGCAAGTCACTGTATTTCTGGGTCTCTTTGTTACAGCAGCTTAACTTGTACTGTAACTCATACTTACCGCATGTAGAGGAGCTAAAAAATGCATCAATGTATACTGTCTAATCTAACACTTAGAATGCAGAAATGCAATAAATTTAGATCAGTTATTGAGCTGCTTTCCTGTGTTAGGCCGAGCAATATAGAAGTAATCACACACAGGCTGCAGGAACTGGCAAATGATCAGGGAAAGAGAGAAAGAAAGTAACCAAAAGGAGAAATTAAGGGTGAAGATCACCAGCGCTGTCAGAAAGGACTCTGCCAGGGGCAGCCTCCAGAGAAAATGAAAGGATTTGAACATCTCTTCAAAGTTGGCTTCGGCGGATAAAACACAGATCACGAAACAAAACATCCATTCAGTGCACCTGTACAATCACTTTCACAGAATTTGGAGGCCTCCTCTCATTTGTTTCTGGATCACTGACCCTGAGCTGGGCGGGGGCTGGGGGTGGCCGACGGCTTCGCTGTTTCTCACTTCAGACTCCCCACATTAGCCTTTCAGAGGGTTTTGTGTGTCGGGTATGGGGCGGCAGTAGGGATGGAGGTTAGGTTTAGAGGATTACTGACAATCCTGTAATAACTTTTGAAATAGCTTTTCAGATCAATTCCCATTCATTTCCCACTTTACCGAGAAGAGAGGACCAGAGAAGGATCAACAGTTATGAGAAAAACTAAGAGGAAAAACTCCACTCACCATAGCTGGAAATGGAAGTGATCTCTTTGTTCTATGTGCCATTTCCTTTTGCTTCCCACCTCCTGTGGCTTATTTATGTTTTCCTTCTGTCATTCACGTTGTTTTTCATTTTATAGACAAGAATATCCTGGGAAGAAGCTGTTAGGTGAGAAATGATTGCAAAGGCTCGAGAAGAGAAGATATATATTATCTTAGGTGTTAACTAAGAGATGTTAATTATGACAAAGAATCTTGTTGAATTAGGCAGTCTTGTCTATTTTATCTAACTGCACCGACTCTCCCATCACTCTCAATTTGCAGTAGTGGTATTTTTTATCTTGTGTGATGATGACCCTGCTCTTGATGGCTGTCTTAACCTGATGTGCCTTATTTTTCCAGAAGCCCATTTGACTTTGGATGATGTGTATATGCCTTTAGACAAACCCTTCATCCTCAGTAGGTCTTAGTTTCCTCACCTATGAAATGTTAGCAGTCACGGGTGGAATGAAGAAGAAAATGAGATGGAAGAGACTGATAGCGATCTGTGAGGCCAGCCCACACAATGGGGATCCTGGGAAGCATGTACAGATCTTACTTTAATGAAGTTGTATACTCCAGCTTGTATACCCCAGCAAGGAAATGTTACAATGATGTAATGAGGAAGTAGTAAAGCATATGTGGCATGCAGCAGGGAGGATAGGGGGATGTGTGGTAACAGGAGAATTTATCTTTGGGGGCAACAATCATCACTGATAGGTCATATGTCTCTTGGGACATTCCAGAGAGTTCAGGAAGCTGGGTGACAGGTGAAAGACGTGCTGTTGCCCACCCTCTAGTTTGCCAGAGGGGGCCTGAGAGACAGGAGGTGTTCCTCTTATCTGAAGCTCCATCTCTCTACCTGCTGCCCCGTTCCACAGTGAGAGACCTAGATTCTCTCAAATCTCTTTTGAGTCTCAAATCCCACCATTTGAGTTCCTTTATGAACATATTGATTCAAATCTGGTGACAAGAGCAGAATGATGAAACGTATTAACATTAGTGTTAATGCAATAATCAGCTGTGTTTTGTTCCATATGGCAATTTACTTCAACAATGAAGCCAAACTCCATCTGTTTTGGCATAAACAATTTTTCAGATGGATTCCTGAACCACATCTCTGGAAATCACGTCCTGCTTCTCAAATATCGCTGTCTTCCATGACGACAGTGTGGTGTCTTTCGGATTAAAAAAAAAAAAAAAACAAGTCGCTGATACCAAAGCCCATCTTATTTGACAAAAGCTTGTTTTACTCTTTGACCTCATTGGCTTCTTGCACGTCTAATCGATAGGCTGGGAAAAGGGAGACCATGTCGGTGTCAGCTTGGAAGGATGTTGCATGAGGAACTAGTTTGCCAAGTGGGCACAGCAGACCCCAGCAATGTCTTCATTGCTTTCCTGATGACGCTGCTGGGACCGCTGTGTCAGCCTGTGTAGGAGACGTGCCCATCCGGGTGCTCCACCTGGCAGGGGTGCCTTTCTCGAGCTGCACCGACAGAACAGTGAGAGGGAGCATTTGTCTTTATCTCTCGAACACTTGACAAGAGGCATGATGACTGCTGGAAGGGCATCAAAATTAAGAAAAAAACGGGCTGTCCGAAGGCCCTGTTATTTATCACTTTCAGAAGTGCTAACCCAGACAGGCAGGATGGAGACTTCCTGTCAAATGGCCTCTAGAAATCATTATTTTGCTCCCTGAGATGATACAGGAAGCCCGCGAGCCTCACCTGTGCTGTCTCTCTAGCCTCCTCCCCCTGGTGTGCAGTGGGGTAGGGCTTTCTCCTGAGCTGTTCCTCCCACCCTGAGAGCTGCCTGTGTGTTGTTCATCGAACGTGCCAAGCTGACAACACGCTTACCAGCTCTGTATGTGCGGGAAACACAGAGAAATGCTAGCTGGCAGCTTATTAACAAATATTGAATGTATACAGCAAAAATTCGATTTATTTTGCAGCAAGTGTTAGATGTCTCCAGGCAAATTAGAGCCGGAGTTGACTTGATTCAACCCCTTTATTTATTTTCCCATTCCTTGTTTTCTAATTAGGCAGGTTTTCTTCTGCTTAACAAACACTCTCTCCGCCTAAATCATTGCAGGTCTGATGAATCCCCAGCACAATCAGCTCGTGCATTCTTAGTAAACCTGGGATCAGGAGGTAGAATCCACCCTTTGGCTTCTAGTCTCCAAAATATTTTAAGACTGAAGTTAAATGCCTTGATGACATGTTATGCATTTTACATTTTTTTTTCTCTGATGTGTGGGGGCCGATCCATGCTCTAGGCAATGATTTTCCCAAAGAAATTGCCAAGAGTTGATGGGTCTAGTAGTGTTTGCTTTGAAAGGCCACCTCCTTCAGTGTATGGCATCCAAAGTGTTCTCTTTCAGCAGGTCTTTGCAAAAGAGGGCACTTGCTCACAATGCCTCATGAAGAGCAATTCAAGAATTAAATCAATGGCCTTGTCCTAAAGCTTGTTCGGAATTCAACATTTTATTTGGACTGGGCATTCTTTTGTAGGATTTAGAGCCACGGTTCTTAACCTTGGCTGTCCATTAGAATCATCGGAGAAACTTTAAGAATATATTGATGCCCGAGCCCTTCTCAGACCAATTAACTCAGAATGTCTGGGGTGGGACCAGGGTACTAGCATTGCAAAAAGAGCTCCCGGATGAGACTAATGGGCAGTGAGGATTGAAATCCAGTGGTTTGTAAGGTTTTTATCATCTGAGTACATCTGGGGAATTGTTTGATCATTCATTCAATACGTATTTGAATGGATACTATCTCTTAGGAAAAGGGTAAGGGGTTCCAAGGAATTCCGATGTTCACCAAGTAGCTGGTAACTTATGAGAGGCCATTTAGGTTTTCATTCATCCTGCAGGTATTTATTGAATTCTATTATGTGTTTTTAGTACTGGGAAGTAAGCAGGGAACAAGAAAAACAAGGGTCTGCTAACAGTGAGCTTACATCCCAGTAAACAAAAGTTAAAAAAGTAAATAGACAGTGGAGTCCTAGAAAAAAATGACTTCTGAGATAATGTGATAGCGAATGGCCAGGTTAAAATGTTCTTGAATCTTCCTCTGAGCAGTAGATTTGAGTTATGGGGAGCAAACAAACCTAGAGAGGTTCTTGGGTGGATGGAACAATGGTCCAAAGTTTTGGGATAGGAGTAAATGACCACTGAGAGCAAAAGCAGTAAGTTCTCAAGTGTGGGAGGTTAGAGATGAAGTCATGAGTAAACAGGGAGAGAACACTGTATAAATGAGAGAAAAAGAGAGAGAGAGTAGGTAAGAGTTGGAGATGCAGATACGGTTCTGACGTTTAAAGAGAATCTTTGGTTAAATTATGTATTCAAGGCTTTGAATTGTATCTTGAAGGAGAGAGTCCGAGAAGTTGGTGGGGAAGAACATTTTATGGAAGGGAATCATTTTCTGCAAAGCTGGAAAAGGCATGAATGTGCAGAACATTGATAGAGAAGAGTACCTCATTCAGTTTGATTGGAATAAGGGGTACGTGAAGCAATAATGTGGGCTTAGTGGTTGGGGTAGTAAGGGCTTTGTATGAACAGCAGCTTTGACCTTATATAAAAGACAAAAGGAAACTCAAATATATTTGATGATCATTTCTTCAAACTTATCTCTGGCCAATTCCTGCCTCACTCCTTGTATCTGAGCAGCTCTGACATAGCCCTAATTGCCTCACATAGATAGACATATGGACTACCCATCTACTCACACACCATGCTTGTTTTGCCTTTGGGTTTTTGTCATTGTCTTCCACATCTGGAATATATTTCTGTGTTCTTGGGCCCCTCCTTGGCACGTAGTCCAGCTCCTCATCTTTGAGTTCTTGCAGGAGGTATCCTTGGTTCTTTGGTGATACCATAAAACAAGCTTGTTCTTCAAAGGCAATTATCACACTCGGTTGTTCATTCTTGAGGATGGGGCACTGTTCTGGCACTTGTATTGACACATATCAACCGAACAATAAATGATACAACTTGTCTTGAGATAATAAATATGATAAGAAAAGTAGTTCATGGGAGTATATGAAAGATTGGGAGTGACAGAGGATTGTGTTTAAATTAGAAGGTCAGGGTAGGAAGGTAGCATGGAGAGATATTCTTCAAGAGAGATATTTAGTAAATAACCTACCCAAATACTAGACACACACAAAATATTATCATGAAATTTTTTGGTTAACTAAGAATGAACCCCAAAATACTTTGCTTCTAGTGTTGTTAAAAGTGCTTCCATTTTTTTTAACTTTAATGAGAATAGTAAACTGAAAAAATATTTTGTTTTGGATATTTTGAAATGCCTAGAAATCTCTTCCAGATTTTAGTACTAATTACCTCAAGTTTTAGAGGTAGATGGAGATGGTGTAAAGGGTTGGTATTAATTAGCATGGAATTTACAGTATTTTTGAAAAAAAATCTTTAAGTCCAATTGTGGCAAACATATTTAGTAAATTAAGGACCTTGGTTATTTAGCTTTTACTTACTTTGATTTAGCATTATATCTGCAAATTAAGAATTAGGAATTGGAAAACTGCAATAATGGGTGGGTTTTGCAGATAAAACTTCTGCTTATAGTTTTGTATTGGGTGGGGAATCTTTCTGTTCTACCACCAGCTAAATAAACGGGTTGTCTCTGAATATAACTATTATATTATCAGCCATAATAGTATTTTTCTCAAGAGCAATTTCTCAAACAAATGATTTCAAAATCAATAAACACCCGGTAGCCTCCTGTTTCAGAATTGACTTATTCATGAGATGCTTATCTCTCTCAATTCCCAGGAAGAATTCTTCTTGCTTAATCCCACCATATTGGATTGAATGCTTACCAGTTCAAAATTAGTTCTTATTAAATTTTCTTGGCAACCTTGTCATCGTCTCAGGGGGTTCTCCCCTGGAATTATTTTTACTTTTAAATCTTCCATTCTGACACCCAAAAGTCATTCAGCCTCAGTCTGCTTAGTTGTCCTATGTTCCATGTCAGTGCTAGGTGGGGCAGAGGCCACATTTGAAAGGAGACTGTTTTGTATGACTGTGTGCTTTCACGGTTAGATGCTAACATTTCCCTCACTGACAGGTCGTGACAAATTGAGAGTTGAAATGTCATAAAGGCTCCTGTAGGCATCTCCATTTTTCACCTTGAAGGCTGACTATGCTCTCCTTTCATTGGGTCACATCAGCATCAGTAGCTTCTCTCTAAATCTGGGGCTGTGATGTGGCATTTACAGAACTCTATTACCACATCCAAGGCCAGGTACCCTGTGAGAGCTGGTCTGTTCTGACAGTGGGGTGGGAAGACAGGATGGCTGCTCAAGATGGCGGGTGCCTCGGTAATCAGGCTCTGCTCTGAGCTCATTTGAATAATCTCTCCACTCATTAAACACAGCTGCAAGGCAAGAGGCAGCAGAGTTCAAAAAGCAAGCCAAGGGAATATATTAGTAATAGAATTAGAGTTTAAGCCTTTAGGCATGTTTCCCCAATATTTTTGTACTCCATTAATTACAACATGAATACTTTTGTCACTTACCAAAAAAAAAAAGATTGGAAAATATTTTGAAGACGGAACCTAAGTAAAACATATATGTTTTATAAAGTGTGAGGTAGGCTGCAATTAAATTTTAAGACCTACTCTGGAAGTGATCCAACAAGTCATTTCCTCATTGTACAATTTAAATCCCTGGTGAGCTGAGATTAGAAACCGTCCTCATGATTTAGCTTCATGCCTCACGTTACCCTGGGTGCAGAACATGGGTGTGCTCACATGGTCTTCTGGAGCTGCGTGTGCGTGTGTTTACTCTGGTGAGTGATTTCTGGTCAAACTCCCAGAAAGCATCTTACATCTCCTCAGAACCTCACATTTATTATAGGACTAGGAAATAGTTAGTGAAAGAGAGAAAATGCTAGAAATAAAAGGTGGGGACCAGGCAAGCCTTTCCTCTTGGAGTCTTCACTGACTGCCTTTTTCCTCTCTGTCTTTGAGGTTCAGGGTCACTTTGGACTCTTCTGGAGTGGCTGACTCTAAGTTCATCATTTTGCTCTCATCTATTCCTACCCCTAATCTCATCTAACACAGGGTCTTCCCTGGATGACTCATCAACATGACATTTAAGATATTAGGAATTTGATGTATTTAAATTCTGAATGATTTAACCCTGAATCCAATTCTACAGCTTCCCTTGGGCTGTGGATTGAATTGAGTTGAATTTTATTACCCCAGGGACTCATGTCCTCTTCCAAAGAAGAAGCAAATGACTTTCACTGTGCCACAGATTTTCTATAGGGATTTTAAGGACATATTGAAATCTAAGGGTGGACTTCCTCTTTCCTCCTCATACACCTGCCTTAACTGATAGCTGAAGGGGGGAGGTGTGGGACAATTACAAGTTGTAGAGAAATTCCAGGTCAGTTCTGTTTTCGTTCCTATATTAAACTCTCCATAGGATGGTGCAGTATCATGGTTGCTTTATTAAAAAATACCTTCAAATAGTAGTGGAATTGCTGTTAATTGCAGCCCTGTTTATAATTGCCAAGAATTGGAAACATGCCAAATGCCCCCAAACAGATGATTGGCTAAAAAAATGTGGTACATATACACGATGGAATACTATGCATCCATCAAGGAGGACAAACGCATGTCATTTGCAGCAACCTGGATGGAACTAGAAAGACTCATATTAGCAGAAATAAGTCAAAAAGAAAAAGAGAAGTACAGGATGGTCTCACTTATATGATGGATATAGGGAAAAACAAAC
This sequence comes from Uropsilus gracilis, assembly GCA_004024945.1. Taxonomy (NCBI): domain Eukaryota; kingdom Metazoa; phylum Chordata; class Mammalia; order Eulipotyphla; family Talpidae; genus Uropsilus; species Uropsilus gracilis. The sequence goes on along the minus strand of PVHY01002237.1, from coordinate 48,175 downwards.
AAATGAATAAGAAAGAATGAAAGCAACCCATGGGACTGAACCATGGAGTGAGAGAGGAGGAGGGGGAAGAAGGTAGGGAGGTGAAGAGCACAAAAGATCAGGATGGTTAACAGATGTTAGTGAAGTGGGAAAGCCCCGCAGTACACAATAATGGACCAATGTAATATAAATATACATATATATATGCAAAGAAAGAAAACATTTACCAGATATCAAAAGAGACCAAGGGATCAAACAACAAACAACTGAGCATCAACTTAACCAACCAACAAATGGCAGAAAAATGGGAGATGGAATGACCGGAGGGGGGATACAGAAGGGGGAGGAAGGAGGGATCAATTAATGCACAAATGTGACAAATCAATAAATTGAATTTTTTAAATTTAAAAAAAAAGAATCACATAAACATAAAAAAATACCTTGAAATAAAAGCACCATATGATTTTCCCTCTCAAACATTTTAAGGCATTTTTTTTCATCCAACATTGCATGAATTAGGAGTTCCTCTCAGGTGAATTTTCCAGAAAACTAAGATAGCAAACAATTTAAGCAGTCTCTCATTTCAAATCCAGCATTCTAATAAGCACATAATATTTTAGGAGAGGAAAATAAACCTGCCAATTTAAAGACTATTTAAAAAAAGGGGGAAAAGGTAGACTTGGTAGCCTTTGATTCATCACTCCATTTTCAGCTGCCTGCTGTGCTCTTTAAGAGCAAGTCATGAGTAGTCTGCTTGAACTCAGCCAGATGCATATCACCACATTCCTGCCATGACTGAACCCATGAGTTCTCACCTCTCATCCTCAAGGAAGAAAAAGAACCCTGACTTTTCAAAGTCCTTTCCACAAAACCCGTAAAATAAGAAGAGTGGAGCTGAGTCTTCTCATTGGCCAATTTCCTCCTAAGACACTTTGCTATTGGTTCTATTATCTCCATTTCAATTAGGCAGACAAGTTAGGAAAGAGAATACGTCAAAATATCTCTTTGGCTAGATTGGTAAAACCAGAATTTTATTATATATATATATATATTATACGTGTGTGTGTGTGTATATAACAAGAAAGTGAGCTATCATACTTAAATCTGTATGACTTTTACTTCTCTATGAAGAAATAGTAGGACCTTTTGTTGGGCAGTCCCAATAGTAGGTATAATGATTAATTTACATTTTATTTATCTCAAAACTATGAACAGAACTTTAAGAATTTTTTCATCTATCTCTGAATACAATTGTTACATAGGCAACAAAACCTCACTAATTAAAGGAATGATGTGAGGGTAGAAGAATAAATCAAACATTGAGAATACAATGGAGGAAAATTTTTAAAGAAGAGAACTTTGTTTCAACTAGAATACATACTAGATGGGTAGATATAAATGTATGCTAATAAGTGGATTAAAACAAGCTGAATTATTAAATACTCTTCACACAGGACCAAAAAAGTAAGTCTTTTAACAAGTAAGAAACACAGGACCAAAAAAGTAAGTCTTTTAACAAGTAAGAATCTATTTATCTCTTTAGAGGTCAATGTAACAAAACTGAAGACTCATGCATGAAGAAGTTCTTCATTTCAAGAGCTTTTAGTTACTGGCTTTAGACTGGATATTCTTTTTCTGAGCTTGTCTCCCTCATCAGTGAACCCCCCAAAAGTTTTTGTAGAAATACATTATTTTTACTTTGATAGTAGATAAAATGGGAGACACCAGTTTGAGAATGAAATCTCTCTTCTCCCATTTAGAACCAAATTTATTGGGAGCACTGTCTCCGTATGCTGTCTGTGTATCTACCTCATAACAACTTCAATGCATTGTAATTTTTCTTCTCTGCTTCCAACATTATCAAAATTATTCTTTGAAAGAGAAGAAGAGATAAACAGCCCATATTCAAAGATGTCTGTGTGGCCAGCAGACACATAAAAAACGTTCAACATCACTTAGCAGGGAAATGCAAATGAGGCCCACAGTGAGATACCACCTCACACCTATGAGAATGGCCTGGATGTAAAAGACTGGCAACAGGTGCTAGAGAAGAGGCAGAGATAAGCGTACCCTCCTACACTGCTGGTGGAAATGAAGACTGGTGCAGCCTTTGTGGGAAGCTGTACGAATAAAATGGATCTGCCATCTCACCTAGGAATTCTAATCCTAGGCATTGCTCTGAAAATTCAAAAATACTGATTTGAAAGACTTCACTCCCATGTTTACTGCAGCAATTTACAGCAGCCAAACTATCAAAACAACCTAAGTGCTCAAAAACAGATGAGGGATCAAAAAGATTTGGTCTATATACTGAACAGAATATTATTCAGCAACCAAAATAGATAATTACATACCATTTGTGGCAATGTGGAAGAAATAATGCTAAGTGAAATAAGTCCAAAGAAGAAAGAGAAATAGTAGATGTGGCTTACTTCCATGTGGAATAAAGAGAAACCACACTAAGGGTCTGATAAAGGCAAGTTTACAAATAATCCCTGAAAGCTGATTCTAGAAGTGAAGTATCCATAGCGGGGGAGGAGGTGGGAGAGGGTGAGAATGAAGAGGAAGGAAGCACAGTGGACCATGATGCTGCATTCTGGATGAAGCAGTCGTGGAGTTGCTTAACCTATTGGAATCTTTCTGTCCTTATTTAATTGATTTCTTGGAAGAAGAGTGTGAACAGATCTGCAGTGTGGCCAGGTACAAGCTTTCATTTGTTCTAAGAAGAATTCTATTAGATTAAAACAATCACGTCTAATCATTGATCTAAGCTGTCACCTTTTTGTTTTCTGTCCGCAGCTTCTTGTAAGTTCTGATCCTGAGTCGACCTCACATGTGACTGGGGCCGGGGGTGGGGTGAGTCCCTGGTTCTTTCTAGCCCAACTAGTAGAGGGATGAAACAACCACACCATTACACAGAGTTTAAGTTTACTTCACATTTTGTCATCTTTTAAAATTCACAGCATTTCGAGTCACTGGTTTACATCAACTTCTTCCCTGAGGATTTGAATAGACTTCTGCCAGTTGTATGTGTCCACTGTTATCTTGAAATTACTCTAAAATAAATTCTCTAGTTGAGGGTTCCTTGGTCATGGCATGAATTCTGATCAAAAGTGTGTTTTGAATCATAGTTTAGGGGACAGTTTTAATTTCCTTCTCACCTACCATTTTTCACTACTTCTTTCTGTATGGTAGGTTTATATCTAACTTACCCTTACACAGAAGGGTTAGCTATTTTGTCTTCCAGCTTCATACTGGAACATTTTTTTTCTTTCTTAATAGCACATTAGACAGGGGTTTATGGTTTGGTCAAAGACATTGGGGAATAAAAGTTTAGTGCTATATTTAGAAGTACTCCAATAAGTAGTTTCAAATTAAGTCTGTTATTTTGAGATCACCTGCTTTGCCTCAACTGAGTATCACTCTCGTTTATTATAATAATACCATCAGCATGGTACAGAGCTTATCCATGACTAGTCCAACCAGAAGTCCCTTTATTCTATTGAAATCAACCTTGCTCCTCCCTGCTTGTTTTCCTACTGTGATCCTACTTTACCTCCTTCCCGGCATCGCAAGAATGCATAGCAGTTCATGTTGCCATTATCTTTTCTCCCCCCCCCCCCCATTTTATCAGTCTTTGTTCACCAACTTACTTGACCACCATTATTTGCCAATTTAACCATTATTTTCAACTAGTGTTCATGATAGTTCCTGATACATGTTCTACTATAATAACAAGTCAACTTTCTGACTTTCCTCTTATTACCACATCTTACATAACTTTTATCACCATGCTGACACTAGCTATGTCTTTTCTAGTCTTCTTTGGCATGTTCTCCTGGTCTTTCTCCTCCTGCTCTGGCCACTTCCAAGTGTTTCTCAGACTCCTTCTCGAGGTCTCTTTTTGTATTCTTTCTCTATATCTTTGCTATACTTTTGTTTCAATCGAATTGCCATTTTACCTTTGCTATCCCCCATTTTTATCTCTGGTCTAGTCCTTGGCTGTGCCATAAACCCCTCTATCTAATTGCTTCACTATCATCCATAGACAGCTGTGGATTTGGACTCAATAAGTCTAACACTTTTTCTGCAAATGCATCTCCATTCTGTAACAGGGGTGCTAGCTCAACTTCACAGACATGTAAGGGCTCTACAACATATTTGTAATAGTTCACATAGTGAATATATAGTTTCTTGTTTCTGATCTGTAATAACAAACAATTTTCATCACATGCTTTCTTCATTTCCAACAACTCCATAGTCAGCTGATCACCAAATCTTGCACCTATCTCCTAATTAATTTCTGCTACATGTATCTCTCTGAACTACTTTCCTCCTTATGTTCCCATTGTTAGGAATCTGCATCAAGTCCTTAGGGAAATTATTTCAACTGATTTCCTTGCCTCTTCTTTTGTCAGCTATCAATCCATGTCCTGCCATTTAGTTTTCCTAAAGCATATGCTTGATTGTATGACATCTCTGCCTAGAAACCTCCCAACTTTGTCGTAAAGATGTCCAGATGTCTTTGTGTAAAGATGTCCGTGTCTGGCATCTGCTGATCTAGCCTGCCCTATCACCTCGTGCCTGGTAATTCTGAACAACAGATAGGCCTGACCTGGTCCCTTTCTTTCCATGTCAACATTGCACTTGCCTTTCCTCTTAAAATCTCTTACCTCTTTTCTTTTTGTGGGCACCCCTATTCATTATTCAGATCTTGATCCCAGGTCTGAGTACCCTGGACCTCCATATGCACTTTCTTGGTACTCAGATAACTCATCACCTCACACTATTCAACTGATCCATTTAGCTTCTCCTTGGATTTAATAGATAAAAACACTGGACACCTAGTCAAATTTGAATTTCAGGTAATGCAATAAAAAATTCTTCAGCAGAGCTCAAGCAACCTTCCTCTCTTACGAGCCTATTCTCATTTGGGGGCAGGAATTAACATGGTTTCCTACCCTTCATATTTTGCTTCATCCACTACACACACTATTCATTGTGGACTAAGTGAATTAACTCCTTAGTGAAGTTCAAATGTATATTCATTAATTGCACATTATGTGCTGACAGACTTCAGCTCTATTGTTTTGGTGCTGTGCTGATGGTGAAACATGTTCTTCCACTTCCATTGCCTATCATCTGGGTGTGTTTCAGAGGAAGCTCGGAGCTGAGGAAGGGACCATCCCCACCACATTTTGCCTCTGCAGAACTGATGTGAATACCTGTGCTTGGAGTTTTCACTGTGTTAGAGCAAAGTTGACATTTATTTCTTTTTCTCTTTTTCTTACATCGCATTCCTTTTTGCAACGTATTTGATTTCTCCCCTCAGGTATAGTCCCCATGAATCTCTCACTGCCACATCAGCCATCATCACTGTCCCTGTACTCTTCCCTCCCCTGTTTCCACCCCCTCTGCCTTCTACTCCTCTGCTCTATGTCTTGGAAAGAAGTTGACATTTTCACCATCGCTCTTACTGAAAAACAAAATTGAAGCAAAAACATAACTTTCACAACTCAGCTGCCTTTTCCTTTTTGATCAGTTTGAAGGGCTTTTGTTCTCTCCAATACGAGTGTTTTCTGCTCATGCATAGCAAAGACATAATCTAATCTCCAAGGTTTATTTGCCAAAAGACTCACTAGATGTGGAAGGGAGCAAAGGTTTGAATTTTTATTAATTTGGGATACAAGTTCACCTGAGAATTAAAGTGCAGAGCTCACAAAAGACACTTTTCAAAATAAAAGTATAAAAAGGGAGAGTTCATAGACATTCTGTGACCTGCAAACTTGCAGAATTAGCAGACCGGTTTCAAAGTAAATTAGGCTCAGAACCACTGAATGTTTTCCTTCTGGGGGAGGATCACAGAAACCTTCAGCTATCTTATGAAGTTTGAAAATGCTATGAGATGAGCTTATCAATTCTGATATGTTTGATTGGCTCCTTTAATTATGATTATTTAGTGGTCTAGCTTAACCTGCAAAATGCTGGACTTCTTTCAAGATAAGGGCAAACATCTTACTATCTTTTCCAGTATACTATTCCCAAGGTGAGTAGCTATAGGGATAGTGTTCCAACATGTTCTGTAAATGAGAGAAAACAAACCTTCCACACCCATGAAAGGCATATGTTACTGCTTTTGGTTAATAATAATAATACCAACAGTGACCAGTCTTTTTGGCAGTGGTATGATTTACCATATATATGGTAAATATATAGAGATATATATTGATATGCCCCCCCCCCCCCCCACAGACACACACAAGAAGGGCACACACCAAAACGATGTGCCCCAGGGGAATAAGCATCTTCGGCACACTCATTGTAGGGTTTAATTGAGCTATTTTTCATTAGCTGGTATTTAGTCTGCTTTATTTATATTTAATGCAGCAGTTAAGTAGAAGGCCGGTGGATTGGGTCTCTGGGCTAATCACGCTGACATGTTCAGCATGCAGCTGAGCCTTGCAGATCAGTGTTCTGCGGCCAGGTCAGCACGGAGTTATTGTGTTTCTGAGGTGGAGGATGGGCTGTGTCCGTGTCCATACTTCCAGATAAGGGAAAGAAAATCGTACCTCCGGGCAACAGAAAGAGTCCAGAATCATTTCCAGCGAATGAGCAAAACGAAATCTTGCAGGAGGTGAGGTTTGTTTCGGCCAGGAGGTGTCGCTGTTGTCAATGCACCTCCCCTGAGCAGGAGGCAGAGGCGTGGCTAGCTGAATTGAACACCAGAAGACAGTGTTCCTGAATTTCCTCTTCCTTCCCTCCCTCCTGAAGTTTAGATCCTTTATCTCTGCTATACGTCTTGGGCTTGTAGCTCGTCCTCTCTCCTTCTGTGTTGAGTCCTGCTGACGCACAGCACTTATAAAGCCAGCAGCAGCTTAGACTTCCCAGGGCAGGGACTGAGAGGCAGGCAAGCAGAGAGGCCTTGCAACCCCCCATGAATCTTTATGCTCTTTGTCTGGACTTTCTCCCTCCGTAGTGTGCTCTCTCCTCCAGGGTGATGCTGCCCTTTTATCGGCTCTTCTGCCAAGGTGTGCCCGCCCACGTCTGCTCACACCCACTGGGCAGGTACTGGTTGTAGAGGCCAATGGCAGAAGAGTGTGAAAGCCCCCATTGCTCACTCACCTTACCATTGCTTACTCACCTTGCTAAAACACAGGCATGGCCGTCAGAAGGGAAAAAAAAGATCAGTGATCGGGGAATTGCTGAGAGGAATTCATGTGGTGCTTGAGTCACCAACTCAGATGCGCTGAAAGGTTTCGTTCCTGGGTTAGTCGTGACTTCACAGCTCTAAACTAATAACATTTTAATATCATCAAGTTGTGGGAACCGATTGCATCTGTCTATTCCTGCACAAACTCCATGAAATTCCTTTTGATGATACCTAATAGGTTGAAAGGAGAGGCTTCTGGGTTCACGCTGTGTTACTTAGGTATTTAAAAATGGCATCGGAAACGTGAGTCAGTTTTATTTTTGTTCAGATGCCACAGTCAGACACTTGGAGTTGAGGCGGGCTCTTGTGCGATCCAGCTATGGAATGCTCTTGGCAAGTTATTTACTCTATCAGAACTTCACTTTCCTGATAAGTAAGAAGAGCAGAATAATACTACCCCCTAGTCTCATGGGAAGCATGGGTGTTTTCAGTCAGAATGAATGAGATACAATATGCACACTTAACATGGGCCATGGCGTGCAGTCGGAGCCGAATAAGGGTTAGCTGTGAATATTGATGCCTGAGTCTGAGGGTACTTCTGTCTTTCAAGTCCCCCTCACCTGTCTGTCAGCTCTCCTCAGAGGATTTAGAAAGGAACTTAGGCCCTTATTTTTCTTCATATCCCCAGACCTGATCTTGTTTTCTATCTGGTTGATGTTTTGCAAAATTTGTTGATGATGTTGCTTGAGCAATTGCCTTCCATCGAAGATGTCTGCCCATTGCCTCCTCTCTGAGGTCTCAGTTCCTCCCTTCTTTATTGCTTCAGCTCAACTTCTACCTTTCATGTGCCAGCTCTTCATCTTCCACTGAATTTCTGTACTGCCAGAGTTTGTTTCTCAAGCTTGATGACCATCATTTCTGCTTTTCTTTTCCCCTAGTAGCATGAGGTGCGCAAAGCCTACTTGCTCAAATTGCTTTTTTCTTTCATAAGGGTCAGAAGGACATTTGTGTCTTCCTTGTTTTTCCCTGGTAACACCGGTCGAGTTCTGAAGATACAGAAGGGGCCGCTTGTTGAATATTGAGAGTTCAGAATGTCAAGGAAAACAGTTGAGATACAAGAAAAACAGTTGCATATAGTATCTCTTGTGACTCTAAGATCAAGGACTTGAGCAGGTATCCCAGATTGAAGGTTGAAAAAGGAGAACTAAGATAAGTCAGAGGGCCAGTCTAGCTGTGTAGGTCTGGGAGAAAAATAAATGCATCGCTACAGCCGCCACTGATGGGCAAAGGTATGTGAGAAACTATGATGTCTCCAGGAAGCAATGCTGGAGATCTTCCCACCAGGGTTTTGACTCTATCACTGGTTGCCCTTGGGAAAACCACATAACCTCTCTGGGTCGATGTTTATTCACAAGAGAATGAAAAATTTGGATTAACTATCATCTGATGTTCCTGCCGGTTCCAAAACTATATGTATTGGAGATAAGAGGGAAAGAAACAGTTTGAGACAATGTAGGATGGGCAAATTCTTGAGAATCCATCTGTTACTTTATTCTCACCTCGAATATAAAAGAAATAGTGTGGGATGAGGCACGGACCCTGCTTTGTTACTGACTGTGTGTCGCTCATGCATGCATCCAACAAATGCTGATGATCCTACTCTGTGGAGGCCTGTGTGTTTGTGCTGGTGATGAGACTGATGGATCTCTGCCTCTTGGATTCATCATGCAGTGGGAGATGGGGGGAGGTGAGACAACGGAATGCAATGCTGCCCCTGAGAGTATCCATGGTGGGTACATGATGGGTGAAAAGGTCCAGCTTTGACTGGACCTTTGGAAAGCTTCTGGGCGGAAAGGATCCAGGTGAGTGGCAGGTAGAAGAAAAGGGTAGGTGTGGAGATGCTTGGGTGGCAGGAAGAATGCCAAACTCAGAAAATAGAAGAACAGTGCCCTTGGAGTTTTGGGAATTGAAGAGATCGACTTAGCTAATATGGGAGAGGTATGGTAAGAGGCTTTGTGATATGTGATAAAATATAGTTCTTTTTTATTAATTTTTTTTTCAATACAGGTAAAATTGTCTCTGAAAAGAAATTGCCCATGTTAGTGTTTTGACAGGATAGAATTTCCCCCTTGGCTATATTCACTGTGGTGTTTCCAAAACCCAAACACTCATAGTCCTCTGCAATAACCCCTTGCGTTCTTCCCACCTTTCTGTTTTTGTTTTATTTATTTTTTTTATATATATATATATTTCACATCTTTGTATTCCCTGGGGATCACCCACCACCTTCCCTCCCTGACTGCTCTCTCCCATTTCCCCCCACCCCCTCCCCAGTTGTGTACTTTAGTTTGGTTGTTAGCTTGTCTCGACTTTTCCTCCTGACTTTTTGCTTGTTTTTTCTACATCCCATGTATTAGTGAAACCATTTGGTTTCGTTTTCTTTCTGACTTTTTTACTAATATGATTTCCTTTAGGCCCATCCTTGTTATCTCAAATTCGTCAAATTTGTCATTTTTAATTGATGAGTAATATTCCATTGTGTACATAGACCACATCTTTTTCATCCAGTCATCTGTTTTGGGACATTTGGGTTGTTTCCATGTCCTTGCAATTATAAATAGTGCTGCAATAAACAGTCAAGTACAGGAGTCCCTCTGTGTAAGTATTGAGGTCTCCTTTGGGTAGATTCCCAGAAGAGCAATTGCTGGGTCAAATGGTAGTTCCATTTCTATTAGTTTGAGGGTCCTCCACATAGCTTTCCATAGTGGCTGGACCAGTTTACATTCCCACCAGCAGCGTAAATGTGTTCCTTTCTCTCCACAGGCATGCCAGCACTTGTTGCCTTTTTTTTTTTTTTTTTTTTTTTTTTTTTTTTTTTTTTTTTTTTTTTTTTTTTTTTTTGATAAGGACCATTCTTACTGGTATAAGGTAGTATCTCATTGTGGTTTTGGTTTGCATTTCCCTGATTGCTAGTGATGTTGAGCATTTTTTCATGTGCCTGCTGGCCATTTGTATTTCCTCTTCAGAGAAGTGTCTTTTTATTTCTTCTCTCCATTTTTTTAAACTGGGATTTTTGCTTTGTTTTTGTTAAGTTGTGTGAGCCTTTCTCTCCATTCTCCATCCTCCTCTCTCCTGGGTGACTCCGGTCTGTGTCAGCTTTCTAGCATTGATTTTAATGTTTGTCCTTGGTTTCTCCATATTCCACATGTAAGTGACACCACCCAGGATTTATCTTTCTCCTACTATTTTATTTCACTTCCAGCTCATCCATGTTATTGCAAATGGCAACAAGTAGTGGCAAGTGGATCTGAGGGGGTTGGAGTAGATGCAAGACAGATCAGTAGGGAGGAATACAGTAGGTGATGGCCACAGTTTGGCCTAGGAAGTTGATATGGCGACCAAAGAGATGTGGACCTTCAAGACCTGTTTTGTTGTCTATGAGGGGAAGGGCTGAACTTATAATTAGGATCCATTCTGGCAATCTCTTTGTGGCTCAGTGGAATGCAAACACTTTGGAGCACAGTGCATTGCTACATGCCCACATGACTGGCATGTAGACATGCCCTCACAGTCTGCCTTTGGGTGAAGCCTTTTTCTGAGTTTAGAGGTTCTCTTAGAACTCAGAGAAGACATTCTTTGTGCTAGAACTTGAGGCAAACTCTAACTTATTTTTAAAAAACTTTTAATCAGCATTTGATGAGATATTATTTCAGCATATGATGAGATATTATTTAAATGTTCCTCTGTATTGACACCTTCCTTTTACATTTTTTAATCCATACATAATATATTAGACACAACAGAACCGTTTCATTGACTGGCTTTAATCGGCTCTCCACTGGAAGAAATAACGCGGAGACTTAGGGAACACTTTCTCCCAGGAAGCATAAATTGCATGAAAAGCTCAAGAATTTTATACCATGACTAAACCCTGCTTGTTATAACAAAAAGAGGGACAATCAGCTGTAAATTATATAGGCTTTCACTGGCCTATAAAAATGTGTGCTCATTTTAGAAAATATTGAAAACTTGGAAAATGGCGTATTGGAAAAAATTATTGGAAAGTGTTACAACAAAAGAAATTGAAGCTCACTCATAAATCACTCGTCTATAGAGAAACACTTCAACATTTTCATTTATTTATGATCCATTCTTTCCTACCAATATTTTAGCTGTCCGGACACACACCCTATAGAGTTCCTGTAGGGGGTGTAACACATAGGATATGTGTGTGGCAGTTAGACTGGATACCTTCACACTTACTAGCTCTTGGATAATTTTAGAAATTGCCATTTCCCCAAACCTCCATTTTCTCTCCTGTAAGATGGGTGGGATGATAATGCCAGCATCTAGGACACTGTAAGACTAAAAGGAGGTAAAGCATGTGAAATCCTTTCTACGGTTCTGGACACTTTAATTTGCATGGAGAAATTGTGGTTATTTTTGTTATGCCATTTTATTTTACAGCCTTTGTTATCTCAGATCTCCTTCCTTTGTTCTCTGTCACTTTCCATTTCTCCTGTGATTTGGAAGATACACATTCTGTTTTTATTTCCAGTAGTTATCTTCAAGTTTTCTTTCAAAATGTTACCCAGTCTAGATTTCTCCAGTTATCAAAGTCAAGGATGAGATACATTTTGACTTTTCCTCACTATGAAAACAGTGAGCTACCTAAAGGGAATATTCCTCTGACTAGAGGTGATTCCACACATATCCTGTTCATTACCTAGATATGTTCCTTCACTTTTCATATGAGTGAAATGTTAATCTTATTTAAGATAAGGAAACAGAGGCTGAGAAGGCTGAGTCACTTGTCCATAGTTGCACAAATTTAAGCTGTGGAGCTAGGGTTCAAATGGAATTCTTTCTAGCTCCAAGCTGGGCAGTGCTGGTTATTTCCTCACTATCAAATGATCACAGTTTCTGTTTGAATATGCCAAGGGCCCACCATCTTCTGGGTCAGTCTCATTCTTCTTGCTCACCAGTTTCTCATGCCAAACTGGAACTGTGTCCTTCTAACTCCCTCTTCTGCACTTGACTCTATTCCCTGTAACACTAATGTTTTCCATCGTCAACCAAACATTTCTCCATCTTATTATGTGCTTGAATTCCAGGCAAATACTATGGGGATATGAAACATGATCTTTGCCCTTAAGTAGTCTTTTGGTGAAGAAAGATCAAATTTTTTAAATTAATTAGAGAATAACACGAAACTATAAAGAATTAAGGTGAAAAATAGAGTGAAGGAATTATCAGCTTATGAAAACGCAACCGAAGGAGAGCAAAGCAGGGGGGTACAATTTCCACTTAAGGTTTATCTCTACCCCATCTCTTTCTCCTTCTGAATGATATAATTATAATTGAGAATTGGGGATTCAAAGTGCATTATTAGAGCTAAATGGTAATGCAATAGCAAAAAAACTTCTGCAGGGGTCCTTGGATGTTTGATGTAAATGTAAAACAGATTCCACTAAAATAATAAATGTCAAATATAAAATCCATTGTTTCCAATTACTGCCACTTCACAGACTTTAACTACCTAATTTAGCCAAAGCAGGAGGGGAAAATATTTTGTGCTTGAAAATGTAAATTAAAACATTTTCCAGTGCAACAACAATGCTGTGTTGCTGAGCTTGGCAGACCCCTGCTCCACTGACCACGGCCCATTACCCTGGCCTTGAGCCTTGGAGCTTATCGGGGCTGCAAGACACCCCTGGCTTGAGACCCTGCCTCTTTGATAAGAGTTAGCTCTTTGCGAGATGTGGAAGTCTCATCTGGCTAGAGGTGCCAATGTGGGGCTTTCACAGAAGCTCATGCAGTAAGGGACATGCTGATGGGTTTTAGAGTCTTTTTCTACTAAAGAATTTGGGATATGTCACTTCCAACAAGCCCCTTTGAACAGGAGTGAAGACACAAATCTTCTGCCTATTCCTTGTTCGAGTGAGTTTTAAGTTCTTTAGATCCCCAGCTCTGAGTGCAGTCAAGCTGACCATCCTCCCAGGAGCTTAAGGAGTCTGGAGTAGGGTTGTTTGAAGACTGATACTATGGGTATTCGCTCATGGGCTAGGGGTCGGTGGGACTTGTGACTTCCTGTTGCATATGCCCCTTCTTCCTCAGGACTGACCAGCTTCCTGTGTCTTCTCATGGTTCTGCTTTACACATCGTGGTCTGCACATGTCAGAAACTTGACCTTGGCCAGGCATGGTGGCGCATGCCTGTAAGTGGCAGCCTAGGAAGCTGCGGCAGGAACAGGGATTGCGGTTCAAGTCCCGCTCAGGGCAATGTAGTGAGACCTAGTTCCAAAAAAACAGCTGGGTGTGGTGGTGCGTGCCTGTAATCCCAGCTACCTGGGAAGCTGAGGCTGGGGATGGCTTGAGTTTGTGGTACCCTGGGCAACGTGAGCCTGTGTTTCCATGGGCAAAAATAGCAAGATCTAGTCTCAAAAAAAAAAAGAAAACTTGACCTTGACCTTGAAGTTGATGGGCTCTTGTGACACTACCATGACACTGATGATGTGTCAGCCACACTTCCAAGCACTGTTCATATCATTTACTCTTTGAGTCCTTCGACTGGTCACAAGACTGATTCCATTATCATCTCCATTTTGTACATGAGAGAGGTAAAGATGAGAGAGGTAAAGCGCCTTGTCCAAGATTGTTCAGGTAGGAACTGACAGAGTCCGTATAAAGTTCCAGGCCATCTGGATTTAATTTTTGCCCCCGTTTTTGTGGTAATCTGCCTCTTTCACCTTTAGCTTCCACTTGGAACTGCTTCATTCTCTTACTGTTTCTGAGTTCACATTTGCTACAGAGAGTATGTTCATATTGCCTTTTCCTTCCCCCATTTATGTGTTGAAATCCTAACCCTCAAGTGGATGGTATTTGGAGCTTGGATGTGACTGGAATGTGAAGGTAGAACCTTCATGCCAGAATTAGTACCCTTGCTGTAAAGACACCCACCCCACTTGCACCGTGTTCCAGAGAGAAGACAGCTCTCCTCAGCACCACATCTGCTGATGCCATGGCCCGCAATTTCCTGGAATCCATACTGCTAAAAATAAGCATTTGTTATCATAAGCCCCATGGTGGATATTATTTTTGTTTGTTATAGCATCTCAAATGGACTAAGACTGGTTCCAAGGAGAAAGAGCCAGTTGCCCAGGTCTTCACTCAGTGTGGTTTGCAATGCAGTCACCTTAACTTTCCTCATTCAAGGGACTGAGAAAGGAGGAGGGGAGACCCTTTTCACTACCCTTCTTCATTTAGGGGTCCCATGTGGAATGAAAAAGAAATTGAGACAGAAGAGATGGATAGTGGTCTGTGAAGCCAGCCCACAGAACGGGGATCCTGGGAAGCATGTCCAAGTCCTACTTGAATGAAGTGTTGAAGCCTCTTATATACCCCAGCAACGAAATGTTACAATGATGTCATGAGGAAGTAGCAAAGTGTACGTGATATGCAGCAGGGAGGATGCAGGGATGTGTGATAACAGGAGAATTTACCTGTGGGGGTAACAGCCATTACTAATAGGTCATATGCCTCTTGGGACATTCCAAAGAGATCAGGAAGCTGGATGACAGGTGAGAGATGTGCTATTAACCACCTTCTAGTGTGCCAGAGGGGGTTAGAGAGATAGGAGGTGTACCTCTTATCTGAAGCTCCATCTCTCACCTGCTTTCACGTTCCACATTATTCTATCTCCACTGACACTATTTGGATAGGTGGAATTGGAGTATTTATGTCTGTATTCATAGGTTTGTCTTTCATGCCACTGGCTTTGTTAGTTTGTCCATCTGTCCAGCTTTTGAAATATTCTTCCACATTATTGTTGTCTGACAGTGATCTGTGGCTATGCCTGCTGCTTTGTTTCATTGCTCCCTGTGGAACACAACTAGCACCCTGTGTTAGCACAGCAAACATGACCTGCTCACAGATGATGTGTGTGGGATATGGATTAGAGAGCATATCTCCCATAAAGAACATCTTCTTGAGGAGAAAAACCAAGCATCAGAACACAGCAAAATAGAACCCTGATGGAGAAAGACAAGTTATACCGGGATTGATCGAGTATCAAGGCAGCTGTTTACAACGATACCATCTCATCGGGTCTGCACGGTGACCCTGCAGGAGATGTGCTCTATGCCCAGTTTTCAGACAAAGGCACCATGAGTTGGCAATAACAAGTTCTGCAGAACACACTCACAGAAGACACAGACCTCAACTGCAGGTCAACCTGACTGGTTGCTGATGATGTCTTGCCTGTGCTAAAAAACACTCCAAATCTTTTGTTCCAAGGAGCCCATGTATAGCCAGAATAAGTCACATGGGTTCTCTTATTATGTAACTTGCTTCCTGAAGATGGAGCTGGGGGAGCCTAGCTCATGGCTGAGGACGATGCAGTTTAACAGAGAATCCACAACTACAAGTATGGACACCTTTGCTGTGGCTCTGACTTTGTTTTGTGACGTCAGCAGTGGGACTGTGTAGAGTCGAGTTCTCCTAGGAGGAGTGCAGGCTCCTTCTCAGTTGGGTTCTTGTTCGACAGAGACTCTAGAGGAGGATGAATTCTGCTGAGTTCACCTCGTTCGGCTTCTCTTTGGGTTAGTGGTGAATGTGAACTTGGAGAAGTCTTGCGCATGTGTGATTCCCCCTCTGGGATTTTGCCCAGGTGTCAAGAACTTGGACTGGGAGACAGACCTCTAGCTCAGGCCTTAGGCTTAGCACTTGTCAGCTGTAGGTTCTGAGGCCAATGATGTGATATCCAGAAATTTCACGTGCTGATGTGCTTCAGGGATGGTGTTGATGATCATTAATTGCTATGACTTTCTCTTGTCAGCCAAGCCTTTTTTTTAAATGTATTTTTTGATATTAAACTGATTGGAAGTGATTTTCCTTTATTCCTATTTTTGAAAGATAAGATCTAATTCTCATTCAAATTTGATTGATGCAATCTCCTGACTGGAGAGAATTGTGTCCATAGGTCCAAGTAATGGCAAGTGAAAGCAGCAACGTTATACCACTAGGCCATTAGTCCAGAGACATTACTTTTTCCACCCTAGCCACGTGGTTTGGATGAAAGTGGACATATTTTTAGGGGCCCCACCAACTTAGACTGGTGCATGGTGGGTCTACAATCTGTGCCTTTGGTCAAATCATTTCATTTCATTGAGAGTCTTTTTTCAAGGGATCAATATCTTTCATCTTCTAAGGCAGTAATGAAGATCTCATGAAATAATGCTTCGTAGACTATATGACACTATTTCTTGGTTCAGAAATTAATCTCCCTGTAAATAATATAGGTGGTGTATAGGTGCTATGGGAACACATAGGTATGCTTGATTCAGATGTAAAGGCTTATACAAAGAAGCAAAATCAATAGTTACAACCTAGAAGTTGAGTTTGAGTTACTGAGGTGAAGCAGGTGGTTGAGAGGGTGGGGGAAGAGCATCTCAGGTAGCGGGAAGAGGTAAGAGGACACTATGTAAGACTGTGTGGAGGACCCACAGACTAATGAAAATGGAACTCCCATTCCATACAGCAATCACTCTTATGGGAATCTACCCAAAGAAGACCTCAATGTGGGTACAAAAGGACACCTGTGCTCGGATGTTTACTGCAGCACTATTTATAATGGCAAGGACATGGAAACAACCTAAATGTCCCAAAACAGATGAATAGATGAAGAAGATGTGGTAATGTACACAATGGGCTATTACACATCAATTAAAAATGACAGATTGGATGAATTTATGGAAACCTGGATGGGCCTAGAGGAAATCATACTAGCAGAATCGAGTCAGAAAGAAAAAGACACCGAATGGTTTCACTAATATATGGACAATGAATTGAAAGTACACAACAGGAGGGGTGGGGGAACCAGCTGGAACGGTCAGGGAGGGGAGCTGGTGGGTGAGCCCTGGGGATTAAAATGATGTGAAATCTATATAAATAAATTATTTAAAAAAGGAGGACACATGGGTTACACTGTCTCCTGTTTCTAAATGTTTGCTTCTGCTTGGGGATGGGCTAGGGCAAGAGGCATTCTGCCCTTGACTGTTAACACCGGCTCTGAAGAGTTACAGCGGGGAACAGAGGGTGTAGAAGGAAGTCTTGAGTCAAGGAATTTGGATTCAAGACCTTTGAAACTAAGAGTCATCCTCACTGATAACCACCATGGCAACTGGAAGCTCAACCCCACAGAATGCTGAGGAATGGGCTAGGCAGTCACTGAGATATTAAGCTGAGCAGTGAAATGGCCTGAAGGGAGCTAGTACGAGCCTTCATGGGTGCAGAGAAGGCATGAAGCTGCAAGATAATTAGGAGGAAGAGTAACACAGAGGCTTGATTAGAGTTGGAGGACGGTGATCTCCTGCTCTCTGCCTCTGCTCTCCCCTGCCCTCCTCCCTCTTCTCCTACCAGCACCGCACGCCTCTTGAAGTGAACGGCATTTTTGCAGAGACACGGCTTTGCCTCCCATGAGCAGGAGGGGCCACCGGGGATACATTCTGGGAGCCATCAGCAGTTTGTACCAGGATCAGCCCAAGAAGGAAATGACAGTAGAGCCATCGCAGGCCCCAAAGGCGCCTTATGGCCAAAGGCACCCAGTTGGTGAGACACAGTAATTGCTTGAACAATTTTCAGCTGCTCCACGCTGCCATGGATGACAGGAAATGAGGAGAGATTTTATACCTCCCCGAAGATGCACGCCAGGTCATCTAAATGGCTGGAATGCAATTCAGAGAAGGGTGTTTGGCTAAACCGCCTGAATCCTGTGTACAATATGAAAGCACGTCACCCTAGAGATTTCTCTTTCTACATGGTCCGGAAAGGCCAAAGCCCCTTGTTTATACCCATGTGGCCAACTTCTGGGACCGAATCCCTCTGTGTGAGATACACAGTGTCGTGTGTGATTTCCTGACTGGACTGTAATAAGAGGTACGAGACCCACCTCACAGAGCAGGGCTGTTTTGGCAAGTTGGTTCTCACTCGAGATCCCACAGCTCACTGGCCTTCCTGTTCCACTCAGGCTTGTGGACCTTGACTGTGGCTAGGAAGACCAAACCTGCATAATGGAGCCCTGACTGTGGGAAGACAAGCACCACAGAGCAGGTCACGGGTTACCTAAGACAAATGCAAATGTCATGGGAACCTTTAAGATTGGTTGGAGGTGGGAAATGAAATGTCCCCTGAGTTTGCATTTTCCTGAGGCTTTTGCAAGCAGCCTCAGACACAGAATGAAACATCAAGTTGAAAGATAATGGTTGAATGGACTTCATAGGTCACGGTAGAGAAGCTGTGATTTTTGTGCTCTTCTGTGTAGAGGGATTGATGAGTCTTGTCTCCCAGGTTTCCTGGGCACTGTCTCTTTAAGTGAGTTGGCAATGAGGTAGTTCAAGCACTAGTTTAGCCAGTCGAAGTCCAATTAAAGTTGCCCAAACTCTCCCATCACTGGTGGAGCCAAAGCAGTCATAGCACTGGCTAGTTTGCATCTGATTGAACCAAACCTGCTCTCCTTTCTGCCTCTTCATTCAAGTCTAGTTAAATGAGTCAATTCTCTTTCTTAAAGACAAGGATATTTAACTTTCAAATCAAGATAATAAGGTTAAGTTTCAGACTCAGTTCTCAAGTGGCAAATCCCAAGGGTTGATGTTGACGTTGGCACTGGGTACTTATCTCGCCTCGGAGTTAATTTCAACTCCAAGTTGCCTTCTCTGTTAGTGGCCCAGAGAAAAGCCAAGGACAGAAATGGGCCTCATGGTCAAATGATCCTGGTGTCATTTTGTTAGTGCTGACTACCTATTAGGATGTGTGATTTGATAACTAAACCTGTTTATTTGGTCTTAGATAGGCAAAGCAGCTTGGGAGTGAAGGGATGTTTTAGGTCAAGCTATTCTAACTTTGCTTGGCAATTATCCCCAGAATGGTGACAGCCATCTCTCTATTTGGGAATATGTTTTTGGCATTGTCGGAGCCTCTCTCCCAAGAAGGGTGGGAGAGGACTCTGGAACAAGAGGAGCTAGCTAATGAAACTATAGCATTGGGATTTTTTTCTCTAAAAGAAAATCCATAAGTGACAAAATATCTCACCGAGTCATTTTTCCTCCCAGTGTCTTGTGTTGTGTGTGTCCTTGGCACATGCACAAATTAAGTTTACAGATTCTGTAAAGCAATTCATCCTGCTCTGAATCTAATGCCAGTAATTTCTCAAGAAAGTCAGCAAAATGTAGCCCAAGAAGGAAAACACTGCCATTATTTTTTAAAACTCTATTGTTTTTATTCAATCTTCTACCAAACTGTGACTAGATCATTTACTCTTTACATTTAATTTTTAATTTGGGGGTATTGTCTCCCTCCAAATGAGGGGAAATCCTAAATCCTTGTACCCTAACATCCCAGCTGTACAGCCGGTGAAGAGGTTTGTTTCAGTAAAAATGATTACTGGTGTCTATAATAGAATTGTAATAACTCAATACTGTTTGATAAATTTTTGATTCACTCTGCATTTTTTATTTGACAGCTTGCCAAGTTTCAGTTTTTATCTGATCATCTCTGCATCAATAATACATGAGGCTGAGATCTGCTGAAAAGAGGATAACTTTTCCCCTCCCTCACTGAATGCTTTGCTTTTGCCAGCAAAAATATTGATTCGGATTTAATAATCTGTAGTTGTTGTTGTTTCTTTCTTTCTTTCTTTTTTTTTTTTTTTTTGGTTTGATCACACTTAGCAGGAAGCCCCGAAAAGCCATAGCCACGTACCCACCAACATGGAATCAATTGCTCCTTTCTAATAAATGCAATCATTGAACACCTGATCCATACTATTGCTTGTTATGTGTAATTGATTAAAGGTTTGACACAGTTGAGATTTCAACCGCCCTACGTTTCCCAATTCAGATCCTCTCAACCAAAAAATGACAATCCACAAAGCCAATGCCACAGGAAGATGAGGCTCCTGATAGGGATTTCTCATCATTTCCATCAGCCTCCATCTTGTCACACCTGGCTCTTAAATGATCACCTTGGTGCCAATGCTCTTGATCCATTCTTGCTTCCAGCTGTTCATGTTAAACACAATGGTGTGGGGACAAGGTCACCCTATCACCTGGCTCTGGGGGTGTCCAATAATCAGCATAAAGGACTAGGTAGGACTAGCTATATCTCTTCATCCCATCTGCAAGAAGTCTCAACCGAATGACAAAATGCTGGGAAGTAAGAGAACCACTATTCTCTCCTCATGCAATGAAATCAGTGTCTTCAAGGCATGATGTGGGATTTGGTACTTTTGAAACCTCCCCAGACTGTTTCTATGTGCAGTCCAGGTTAAGACTAACACTCTAACCTGAAACCTTGCCACACCCACAGAGTTGGTGCCAGCCTCATGGGTTTCATAGAAACACAGTAAGCTAATGCATCAGGTATCTGCTACCCAGCTAGGTCTGCTGACTCAGAGTCATTGTGTATTAGCAAAATCTCCAAGGGGCTTCTATGCAGATGAAAGTCTGAGAGGTGTTGTCTCAAACCACTACCCTAAGAAAATCACCACTTTAGGCCAGACAATTACTAACCGATTGGGAGTGTTCAGTGTTTTGAGAAGAACTGGGGTGTAGTTGTTGTCTCGGTTATTCGGCAGTCTTGGGTTTGTTCCCTGGTCACCCCAGTTACTAGCTGTGTGACAGGATGTGGCATTAAGCTTCCATTCGCTCATTTGGGTAAGCCCATTGTGAAAATTAATCAAAGGATGGCAGACCGACAATGGCAGATATATTGCAAGCAAGCGAGCAATACATCTCAGTAGTTAACACTCATCTTTACAGTGCAGTTGTGTTCTTTGGAGACCTGGACAATAGTGCAGATGTGTAAATGCAGGAATAAAAGTTTTTTAATTTGTTTACCCTTAAAAGTCAATCAAAGCTCTCATGGACCTGAGCTCTAATGTCTACCTGGAGCGTTTAGCTCATGCCCAATCCCATTCACCACTTACAGGAAGACAGCGTGAAGGTTCATGGATGCCTATAAGAACGCTGTGTGGTGAGTCAGATGCCTTTCCCAGCACTGGCATCTGGGTGACTGGAGCTTCATTTTCTCTGGAAATCACTTTCCTCGTGTGTCAAGACCTCACAAAACTGGTTTCCATGTGGGGCAAACTCTGTTCACCTAAATTTGGCCTGAATTGGAAAGTTTTCTGGGCTCTTTCCCACCCAATCTGAACAAGGATGGCCAATTTTATTAAAATGACGAGGGCTCATCCAGTTTCATGCTCTGAACCATTGAAGGGAGCCAAAAAAAAAAAAAAAATCCCCTGGTGTCCATAGAAGCATTGTTCCTATTTCTCAAAATTAATCCAACTGAATTTGCAGGGCGGCAGCACCTCCATCGGTGCTGCAGACGGCCAGGACAAAGAGCTGTTTTGATGTTCCCAGCTGGGAACCCTGCCCTCAGCAAATACAGTTGATATAAATAAATGGTCTCTTGCCTGCCTACATTCATGCCCATCTGTTTCGGGGGCATTGTGCCCAATCAAAAGTTGCCTAGACACTCACCAGGGCACCAGCGCCAAGGAACGACAATTTCATGGCAGACTGCCGAATGCTGTGAGTGCCATCTCTTCAGTCGTGGGTTCTCATCCCGGACCAGAATGGGAGCGCTGCCACCGTGTGTTTTCTTACTGTTGATCACACCTGTTGACAAGGCAGTGCCAAAGCCAAAGAAGAGGGAGAAAAAGAAAACTGCTGTAGAGACGCATCTTTGGACTCCTGGTGCCTGGTGAGTCTATTAAGACAGAATCTAATTAAGTAGAGAAAGCTCTGCCCCTGGATGAGAGGCCCAAGCTTGACTAATCAGACTTTAGTTGGCTTTATGGCAGGGTAGGGGGTGGGCAGCTCCTAGCTTGCCACTCTGTCCCTATGTAATGTGGGAAGTGTAACAGGACGCTGGTCTTTGATGACACCAGCAGCCAAATAAACTGGGGGAAATGAATCATGTTCAGACCAGCCCATTACCCCTTACCTCCCAATTGTCCACCACCTGCTGGCAACTGTAAGACCCAGAGTGCACAAGACACAGGATACAAAACCCAGAAACGGGCTTTATTCTCCACTGGCTGAGCTTGAAAAAGGAAATGAAGTCATTCAGGGGAAAGCATGATCTGGGGACATGTTCATGCTGCTAAGATGAGTGAATTCCCCATGAGTTTGTTAAATGCAATTGGAAATAAATTCAAGCACTCAGATCCCTAGGGAGCATAGACAGGACCAGGAGAGCATTCGCAAAGCAAAAACTATGCTGTTATGAACCCCAACAGATGCTGTGGCCCCTCAGGATTCAGACCGGTGTACTCAGCCACAGGAAACTATGGGGTCTCAAGAGTGAGCAATCTTTATTGACGAGGAGTCAGGCATGCTGCCTGGTCCAGGGGAAGGAAAATCAGTTGAGAAACTGCTGACTGAAAGGATCAAAACAACATGCATTATTTACAGTTGGACGGACATTTGTAGTTCAAGGTTCAGTTCTCCTTGTCCATTTGCATGGTCTTATCTAACTCTGAATAGTTTATCAATTAAACTTGTGACTAATCTTTGTGGTCCATGTACTCTTTGTAGCTGACTCATCTCTGTGGTAATCTTGTGGCTGGACAATATTCCACCAAGATCTCCGTGTGCTCATCCTGGCACCTGGGAGTATGTTATTTGACAAGGAGCCTGCAGGTATGCCTTGAGTGAAGCATCTTGAGAGAGGGGAGATGAGCCCAGGTTATGGGGTTGGGCCTGGTGGAGTGATGAGGGTCCTTGGCAGAGCAGAAGGCAGAAGTAAGAGCGCTGCAGCATCTGGAGTTGTGTTTTGAAGATGGAAAAAGAGGCCCAGGGGAACAAGGGGCCATCAGAAGCTGAAAAGACAAGCAAACCAATTCCCTCAGAGCTTCTGGAAGGTACCCACCCTGTAGACACCTTGGCTTTTGCACAGTTAAGACTGATTTTGGGGTGCGTATGAATCCTCCAGCCGTGGAAGGGAATAAATGTGTTTTGCTTGAGACCACTATGTGTGGGGCAGGGAACAAATGTAATCCATGTCCCTCTGTGGCAGTTTTGGGGTGGACCAAGACAGGTGTCTTCCAGCTGCACAGAGCTGGGCGCTATATTGACTGCTCCAGTAAACCCACCAATGGTGGTTGTTTCCCACCCCACCCACCCCACCCTGCTGGCTCCTCTTTCATTTTTTAATCTTTTCCTAATCTTTCCATTTTTAAATCTTTTTAATCCATAGACCTATGGATATATAATATCCAATAATAAACCTAATATTTCTGTTTCTCCTTACCAGCAATGTGGAAGTTTACACTGAAAACAAACAGTTCCTACGTGCCTCTCTTAAATGTGCCAAAACTCCATCCTAGTCATTCAAGAGAAGGCAGTGTCTGTTCTAGCAGCAAGCCCTTCTGAAGGGCAAGGAACAGGTTTAGGGCTGCAATTCTCATAGGTTTTATGAATATCATTGTGTGCCTACTGTGTGCCAGGCACTGACGTTACCATCGTTTACAACTGGAATAGCTCCCAAGTCAGAACTGGTTAATGGAGAAGAGGCTGGACGCATGTGCAACGTGAAATAGTGGTCATTGTTGCAAGTGTCTTCCTCCACTTGTTTTTCTCACCAGCTACTAATCTGCTCCTTTAATTCCTCATGTCCTTCATTCCATCTCTGCAGTGGCTGTTACAGTTGCCTACCACAATGGCCTTCATCTGCAGAAAACACATCCCAGAAAAAGAATCAGATGTCTCGTGGGACTGAGTTATGCTTGGGCCAGATTGAATCTTTATTTCTTTTTAAAATTTTTACAGCAGTTCTCTTGTTTTTATTCCTCTGTAGATGTAGCGTAACCCGCACAAACAATCAATCTGCACAATAATCCGTTTGGATAGAGCCATAGCCTCCAAAGTGACAAAGATCTTACAAAAGGAAAAAGTATTAATTTGACAACTTTGTTTTCCCTTCAAAGAAATGAAATACTTCCCTCCTCACCCGGAAATGATTACTTTTAACTTTATTTTTTTCCCCAAAAGAAGTTTGAGAACTTTAGAAACTGTGAGTTCTTCTATTTAAAAAATCTCTACTGGATACGATTAAAGACTCCCCCCACAACCATTTGGTTGAGCTTTATCCATGGTTCCCTTCAGTTGGTCTTTTCCACATGCTTTTCCACTAATGGACATACTGAAAAAATTACATCCATCACTTCCTAATCTAATATCTGGACCTTACACTGCCCCAGTTTTCTTTTAACAGTGAGAGCAAAATAAAAATGTTTTTCTTAGCATAGTATCCTTTACTCAATACTATTTTCGCTTTATAGCTTGCAAGCTGACTTAGTAATAACTCAATTTTCTATTATGATGATAGCTTCAATATTTGAGTGCCTATCAGTCTGAAATGAAAGACTCTCAGTAGAATTTAATAGACCAGAGAGGAAAATAATCAAAACTCTGTTTATTCATTCACTATCAGCAAACATTTATGGAGCATTTAACTGTCCTGTTCTTTTCCTTCCATTTTGTTTTCTTCATTCTCTCCTAAAAAGTTGGTATGATATTTCAGAAACTAATGAATAAACCAAACCACATCCTTAGAGACTCAGAGCTACTGAACAGTTACAGGTGATGAAATTGTCCTGTGATGGAGGCCTGAGAGGGCTCAGAGGGGCACCGGGGGGGGGGGGGG
>PVHY01002237.1:0-23238 GCA_004024945.1 Uropsilus gracilis | reverse complement strand
GGAGTTGGAATGGGTCAGCTGGGTTCTCTGCTTCAGATGGCTCAGGGCTGTCCTCACAGGTCCCGATGAGCTGCACTCTCACTTGTGTCTTGACTGGGGAAGAATCTATGTTCAAGTTCACCCAGGCTGTCAACAGCTTTCATTTCATTCATTTCTTTAGTGAATGTATGGCTGAGCCCATATCACCGTGCTGGCTAGTAGCTGGATGTGACCTTCGAATTCCCAGTGGTTGCCCACACTATCCTACTATGCCATCTTCTTTAACACCATTTCTTGCTATTGAAATCGCCAAGGAGCAGCTCTAGTTCTGTCAACCAAGCACGTCTTACACAAAGTCACAGGACAAAGGGTGAACGTCCCGTCACCTTTGACATAGCCCATGGATGAGAAGACACCACAGGTTCATCTGCATGCCTGCAGGGGAGGAATATACACAAGGACGTAAAC
This sequence comes from Uropsilus gracilis, assembly GCA_004024945.1. Taxonomy (NCBI): domain Eukaryota; kingdom Metazoa; phylum Chordata; class Mammalia; order Eulipotyphla; family Talpidae; genus Uropsilus; species Uropsilus gracilis. The sequence goes on along the minus strand of PVHY01002237.1, from coordinate 22,791 downwards.
ACTAGGAAGAGTGATGGGGGGTGGGGGAGGGGGAAGCATCATTTTGCTGAACTGAGCGAAGTTAGGTGACTTCACCTAGACAACAGAGCTTGTGAGTGCTGGAGTTGATTCCAAATTGTCTGGCTGAGTCTGTGTCCATTACCAGCCTGCCGTACTGTACCTGCCTAAGATTTCAGGTCTGCAAGGAGCATGGTATAAAAAAATATCTTCCTAGGAATTTAGTAAGGAATTTGAATTTGTTCCAGGAGCATTGAGGAATCGCTGCTGGGGGTGATATCAGGGGTTTCGGAGTTCAGATTGACATACTGTCAACAGCATGGAGGGGGCAGTGGGCCAGCGGATCTGGTGCAGGTGGGGGAAGCTGAGTTCCTAGAGGAATGCAGGAGAAATGGGCTTCGGAAAAGGTGACAGACACGGAATCTTTGGAACATGTATTTGTTTTAACTCAATTTGTGAGGTTTGGACAGACAATGGTGGAGTTGAGGAAGATGGATGTGTCTATTGTAACAGCCAGTTTCCTGCTCTGGGTGAATTGATGTGTAATAGAGCATGAGACACACTAAGTTCCGGTTACAGGAAGGCAGAGTCTATGTTCTTCTTGGTCTGTTTTGTGTCCTGTGGGCTCATGGTTAGAAAACCAAACACCCACTCTGTGCTCACTGTGTGCCCACCACGCGGCTAGGAACTGCTTGTAGAACTTGCTAAATTCTCATTGCACCACAGCGAGATGCAAGGTGCTCTAGACATTCTAGAAGCATCAGCTGTGGTGTGGTGTGGGCAGGGAACTTGAGAGTTTGCAGGGATGTCAGGACTTGAACTCAGCATCTCTCCAGTATCTGTGCACTTAGATACTACACCATGTCACAAGAAAACAAATAAACCAAAAAGTCCAAAACCCACAAAGTCAGCATTCAATAATACAGATGATACTGTGGGACTTCACAAAGACAGGAGGGATGATTAAAATAAGATGAGACAAATTGTTAATGGACTTTGTATTTGTCTCCATTATTGCATTTAAGGAATTAGTTCTCAGGATATGTTGAGATGCCTCTCCTGCTACTGTTAGTTGTTCAAACATGAAGCGTTAGGCTTTATTCTAGGAATTTCCATTGTGTCTTGTGCCATTTAGTCAATAATAATTTATGGAATTAATTACTTTTTTGAATATTATTTTTGTAATTTACACTTTTTTAAAATGTCATTTACAGCAACATGGATGGAGCTAGAAGGCATCACATTAGCAGAAATAAGCCAGAAAGCAAAAGAAATATGGGGTGGTTTCACTTATACGAGGGATATAGGAAAAGATAAACAAAGGGCAAAGAAAAATTAAAACTGCCAACAAAACTGAACCATAGAGCAAGAAAGGGGGAGGAGGGAGGAAATGGGGGAGGGAGAGAGCACAAAAGATTAAGATGGTTAATGGATGTTAAGGAGATGGGAGAACCTTGGGGTAGACAATAATGTAATATGTGTGTGTATGTGATCAATAAAAATAAATAAAAATAAATAAACTAAAAAAATTTTAAACTGTATTGACTACATTACCTCAATCAGTGTTGACCTCAAGTAGAGCAGTTAGGGGTGATGGGTCCTTTTGTAGCTTGGACATCAAGAGAGAGGAAAATGACCAATTGGACCCCAAAATCCAGTTGAGAATATGTATCATCCTTCCATTATTCACCTTGACTGGGATTGTGAAGACTGGTGTGAATGCCAAACTCTAGCTGAAGTAGTCAATATAATGGCCTTGCTTTTTGTGATTACTTCTTTTCATGAGCACATCAGAAAAACAATGAGGATTGGAGAGCATGAGGGACACTAAACACTAAAAAGACAAGGGCCGATATCATGACTGCATTTTGTCATCAATGAATTAATTAATCACTCTGATGGCTGCCATAGAGTGTAGTCTAAAGAAGAGATCAATTCATTGAATAAAAAATTAAAAATAAGCCAGGGAACAGACTGTGATGCCACCCATGCCTAGTTTTCACCAAGTCTATCTCTGTCACTCTGACCTTTTTATTCACTCACCAATTCAAAATAAATCTACAAAAATAACCCTCATCATCAGTGTGACTTTGAAATAACTCTACAAGCAAGATTGTCTTTGTTTCTCCCTTAAAATTTGACTCTTATTCTTTTCTATTTTATTTTATTTTATTTTTGAGACTAGGTCTCGCTATGTTGCCAGGGGTAGTCCCAAACCCACAGACTCAAGTGGTCCCTAGCCTCAGCCTCCCTGATAGCTGGGATTACAGGCACATGCACCATGCCTAGCTATTTTTCAGAGACTAGGTCTTGCTATGTTGCCTGGGGTAGTCTCAAACCCACAGACTCAACCAATTCCTGGCCTCAGCCTCCCAGCGCTGGGATTACAGGTGCATGCCATTGAACCCGGCTTCTTCTTTAAATCTATGTCCATTATCTCATTTTCTTCCATTATGTTTTTCAATTCATTCTTTTCCCGCAAGGGAACACCTTAAAAACTAAGATGATACATTTACCTGCTTTTAACTCTTTTGCTTGCTCTGTCACTTCCAAGAACCTCTATTTTCCTCCATGTAAACTGATAACACTTTCTGCTTTGAGAATCAGCTGAGAAGTCTGCTTGATGTAGGCTAACTTGTAAGACAACCCCCTAGTCTGCTCCTGACTCACAGTCTTCCTGCCTTTATGCAATCTGTTCTCCTGGAGAGTAGGCTGATGCTAGGGATTTGCTGTACCTTGCAGACTCTCACCTTTTTGTCCTGCATCTCAATGGCCAGCTAGGTGATCCTGCCATGTAGGAGACGTCTGCACAGTGAGGTGCTGAAGGCAGTCTATAGTCACCAGAGAAGAACGATGCCCTCAGTTCCAAAGTGCCTGAGGAAATGAATTCCACCAACCGCCACAGCAGTCTGGAAGTGACTCCTTCCCCCAGTCATTGTCAGATGAGCTTGCACACCTGGGCTCACATTTTGAATGCAATTTTGAAAGGAACCATGAAATAGAGGATCCTAACCACTGAAATAATATATTATATGTATGCTGTTTTAAGTTACTGTGTTTTGGAGTAATTTGTTATGCAGACTTAGATAACTAGCAGACCTCCTTTCCAGAGAGCTCCCCCTCAGCCTGCTTCACACAGGCATCTTTAAAGCTCTATTCTTCTATTTAGAATAGAGTTCTCATTATGTTTGTCTTTGTTTTCTCTTTGCACTGAGCTCATTGATGGCAATGACCTGATTTATCATCTGGCAATGCCCCTGGCTCAACAATAATTGTGTGTTAAGTAATGAACATGAACTCAATAGCCCTCTTTGCTCCCACTGCTCTTCCACCAATCACCTGCAACTGGTACCTTAGGGGAGAAGAAGGTGGTTGGTTTCCAAGCATCTCAGGTGACTGCTGTAATGCTTTCAGTGCCCTGGCTCACTTACCTAGTGGGGTAGAAATTCTGGCAAATAGAGCAGATTTCATATTACACTGTCTTCTTTGATCTTCCCTGTCAGTCCTATGACCTAGATGTGGGGATCCAATGCACAAACAAGGACATGACGCACTTGCAGAGTGGTATAGCTGATAAGAGGCTGAGTCAAAGTCAATAGCTAAATAGTTCTAAGTCCTTCCTTCCTTCCTTCCTTCCTTCCTTCCTTCCTTCCTTCCTTCCTTCCTTCCTTCCTTCCTTCCTTCCTTCCTTCCTTCCCTCCCTCCTTCCTTCCTTCTTTTTTCCTTGACCAGGTCTCGCAATGTTGCCTGGGGTAGTCCCAATCTCACGGACCCAAGCGATCCCAAGCCTTAGCCTCTCAGGTAGCTGGGATTATAGGCACCTGCCCCCACACCAGAATGATTTTTCAAGACCAGGTCCTGTTATGTTGTCCAGGGTTATCTCGAACCCACAGACTCAAGGGATCCCTGGGCTCTCACCTCCCAGTGCTTGGATTACAGGTGCATGCCACCACGCCCAGTTAATTCTGATTTCTAAGGGAGCTTTCCAGTCACAGTTGTGGCTTACAGCCTGACCATGGAAAGGGATTCCTGCATTTCGGATAAGATGTCAAGATGAGACTAATAACGAAGGAAATAACACATTGAAGACATATTTTGAGTTGTGTTGAAGACAGGTTTTCTAAGTCCCTTAAATGTACTTGCTTACCAAAACAAATGGTATCATCTCCATTTTGCAGATGAGAAAACTGAGTTGAGGGAAAGATGAAGTAACTGGTTCGAGGTTATGTGCCTTGAGCAGGAATTCAGCTGAGATGGTCTGTCCACAAATAGCCTATTTTGAGGGGCCGGGTTCTTTGCAGGTAACTAATTTGCTCCTAAAGGAGAATGAATGACAGACCACTGCTCACCTGTATCTGGATCCTAGGTTCCAAGACAAAGTTAATTTGGAGCTCCATTTCACTTTTGTTAATGAGCAACAGTTTCTCTCTGGAGAGAGGACACTTCCTGCTATGAATCCTCGCTGCAATAGAGGAACTCTAATTAAGTCTTTGCAAGGGACATAAAAAAGAGAAATAATGAGAAGGTGGAATTTAGAAAGACACACTCAGATCGCAACCTTGAAGACAATTTGGTCACATTTTGTCCCTTCCTTTTAGCATTGGTGGCTCTGAGCAATGGAAAGATACAAAACAGAAGTCAATTCTGGAGAGAGGAAAGCTTAATTGGAAGATTTTCTCAATCAGGGGCACAGAACATTATGTTCATTCCCAATTTATTTGTGGAGAATTTATAAATTTAATTTTCTATTTTTATCAGTTGCAATCGTCACATTAAGGGTTAGATAGATATGCAAGACCTATGAAAAAGAACAACTCTGTACCTGTCCTGTCCCCCCTTCTACTACCCTCTCTAGAGGTTACCTCTTTAAAAACCTTTCAGCGGATTCTCTTGATATTTACCTACCTATCTCCAAATAACATGCTCCTACTACTCAGACCACTTGATTATTTTAGTTTTGGGCGTCATTCTGGAGAAGGATTTGTCACTGGCATTTTATATGTCAAGTTAGCATTTCCTCTCCAGACATCTCCTCAATAATAAAGGAAAGGGATAATAGTACCTCCGCAGAGTACATACAAATTTATACGAAGAACCTTGGGACAGGTGAATTAGGGAGTGTGAACAGCTATAAGAGACAATAGCAGGAGACCTGACAGGGGAAATATTTATCATCATTTTGAAATAAAATTTGCAAACTACAGTAAGCTTGAGATTTAAAAAAAAAAAGGAAGTTTTCAAAAGGCACCCAGTGTTGGTCTGAGTGACATAAGTTGAAGATGACATACTTCTAATTTCTCCTTTTGAAACTCAAAATGGCAGCAGATAGCAAGTGCCCTGAAAATAGTCACAACATTCCAGGCATCATTTAGTCCTGCAAATTTTTCCTAAAGAAATAATAAAACCAGAGGGGGGAAAACTATAGATACCCATATATTCCTCACAGCGTTACCTACAATAAGAGAGTAAAATAGGAGAAATAAAGACAATAAAAGGCAAGGTTTAGATAGTGTTTCTTATGCAGATGTTTAACTTGTGCAAAGCGATCAATATGAAATTGTATAAAGAAAGGATAGAAAACAATCCAATCATGATGCCCTGCTAACTTAAATGTAATTAAACTAAAGAATAGTATGGATTCTCTATTTTAAAAGTTTTTTTTGATGTTTATAACCCATTTTATTAAACAAATACAAGTGTTTAGAAAATAAGGTAAAATAGCAAATAGAGATATATATATCATCTCTCTATCTCTACTTGATATCTATCTATCTATCTATCTATCTATCTATCTATCTATCTATCTATCTATCTATCTATCTACATACACACACGTTACTACTCACGGATGTATGAAACATTGCCTCTGGATGTGAACTGAATAGCTCAAGATATCAAAAAGTTAGTTTTTTATTTTGTACAATCTGCAATTTTGAGTTGTGTACAATATGCATTTATTACCTTCTTTAATTGCATAACTCAAACACGTTTTAAAATAATTTTATGTTTTGGGGGCAGGGATTTGAAAATCTATTTTTTCCCAATTTTACCTGTTAATAACCCAGCAAGCACATGCTCAGGAGAAGTGGCTGCATGAAGAGGGGAGCAGATAGCAAATCGGCTCTTTTGTTGTACGGGTGAATTCTTGTGATTTTAAAATAAAAATTCTCTCTGTGTTTTGGTTATTATGTCTATAAAAGTAGAAGAAACGATCCCTCTTTGAGTGCTGTTGTTAGTACTAGAGAAATACACACACAGACATATGGAACTGACAGCTAACAGAGTGCTCAGCATATTTTGTTTTTGGACTGGTTATGTTTTTATTTTATTATTTAAAAATTTTTTTTAAGTTTTTTTTTAAAATGGATTCCATCCTATCTATCTATCTATCTATCTATCTATCTATCTATCTATCTATCTATCTATCTATCTATCTATCTATCTATCTATCTATCTATCTATCTATCTATCTATCTATCTATCTATCTATCTATCTATCTATCTATCTAATTCATCCATCCATCCATCCATATGATATTATTGTCTACCCCGAGTTTCTCCCACCACCTTGTCACTCATGAGCCATCATCTTAATTTCCTATGCCCAGCCCTCCTTTGATCTTAACCCCTCCCCTCCCTTGCTCTATGCTTCAGTTCTGCTGACAGTTCAGGATATTCTTGTAAGGGCTCAACAGATGTCTACAAGCTTGGCTGGACTGTGGACCAAAAGTAGAGGGCTACAATGAGGACGGTGGGCAGGGGTGCAGGGGGATGGAAGTATGGGCTCTGAAAATTTCAATGTAAGAAAAAATTTAATTCAAAATTTTTAGATATGTAGGTTTATATAAACTTGGTTGCATATTTATATATAACATGTTTATATGGAAATAGGATGGTATATTTATACATAAAAATAAAGATAAAATACATAACAAATTTATATGATTTCCATCATGGTGCCATCGAATGCTATCTGTAGAGAGGCCACATGAGCATATTAATTACATGAAATCACACAGAGCTTTTGTCAGGTGCCCATGTTTCTAAGGAGCCAGAATGAAACTAGCTGAGTGAAGAGCAGGCAGGGTGGGAACCTTGGTCTTTCGTACCTCTGTCCTCTTCTCATTGCCCTTGACTTTCCTGGCTCTTTGTTCTCCTGTGGCCAATTGCTCCTGGATCTGGTGCCTTTCTGCTAAATGGCATTTTAACCCTGGTATTCCCACCACGCTCTGCTCTTTCCTTAACTGACATTTGCATGGCAGATGGCGCAAATGGCCTAGCAAACATAGACTGGGTCACTGTTAAAAGACTGCCAGATTGATGGCTTGGTTGGCTGTGTGCCTCCAAGCAGACACACGGCTGGAAATTGCATAGAGGCTCAATTTTCCAGACCAACTTGTGGGCTTTCTGCTCCTCCCTTGCTCCGGGCAATCAGTAGGACAGGTGAAGATGGGAAGAGTCTGATTGGCTTCGCTTTTAAATAGACATTGATGTGGGCAGATGGGTTGGCACACAAAGGACTGAACTGGGAGCTAAATCTTCCTACTGCTAATCCTGCCTGCATCAGATTTGCTCAGGGATGGAAGCCAACATATTAACCTCTTCATTTCCAGAGAGTTCCAAGAGGGTAATACTCAACTTCTCTCGACATGTGTTGTGAAGGTTGATTTAGAAAGACTGTCCAAGCTTTTGTGTAAGTGGTTACAGAAGACTCGTTGACTTAATGCAGCTCAGATCCAAACTCCTGCTGGGAAGGAATGAGCCATTGGCATTACTTCTACCTCTTCTTAACTCCTTAGGTGTTTCATCTCTATTGCACAAATAATTCTGTGTTTCCGATCTTCTCCACTAGACTGCAAACTGCTTGCTTGATGCCAGACACTGGCATACATATTTGTCTTCTTTTTACCACTCGGTAGGGTCTCTTTCCAAAGCTACTGAGCAGCGCCTAGTAAATGTCCACAGAACAAGTACCGCTGGCCTGGTTTCTTCATTCAGGAATGTCAGTCCTGATTACTTAAAGAGGGTCTTGCCCTGCTTTTCTTCAGACTGTGTAACTATAGCTTTGTCAGGGACCAGGGCTTTATTATCTCATACAGATGTGGGGAAATGATGGGATAGGTAGGATTCCACCCAGACCCTTCCCTCCTCTGCACTTACAGGGCCCTCTTCCTCTTATCCATGACCCTGCAGTTTCCTATGCAAATAACCCTAGAACCACATGGACCTCTTGGGTCCATGCCTGGGAAACCCTTTCCTGTTCCCCCGAGGGAAGATTATGCCCCTGATCTTTGCTTCCTTTGCCCAGAGGGTGTCTGCTAGATATCTGTTTGCAGAGAGAAGCAAGAGGGAGAGCTGGAGCTTGGGCATATGACTGGAGGTGAACACACACGAGCATGATGACCCTCTCTGTGCAGGATGGAGTTGGGATAGGGAAGGGAAGGTGGGTGGATAGCACGTTGGACCGATGTCGCTGCATTGCCATGGTTGGCTTTAAAACAAGATGATCCAAGATTTCTGAATTGGAATTTGGCTTTCAATTTTTCTGGACTATGTAGGACTAGATGACAAGGTGTATTTGCCAAGTAGAGAGAGTGTATCTGCTTTATTTCATATGTGTTAGCTTGATTCATAAATTTTGAATCCATAGTCTCAGGGTAGTGAGCTTCCATTTTAGATTCTCAACTCAAGTCCTGCAAATTTTAAGGGCAGTTTGAGTCCGTGAGTTCAACTTGCAAAATAGTGTTGGCATAAGAAGACAATGTCAATCTCTACAATTTATCAACTTATTTAAACTTCCTAAAAGCAACTCTGAATGAAGTAAATGATAAGAAAAAAGAAAAGGTAACAATTCAATCACGGTAGGATTATCTTACAAAGGATATTGTCTGAATTTAAACTAGAAACTCCATTGAGTCAATCCTAAGTTCTTTTCATATTGGGATGCCTACTAAAGTTAGGGAAGAATCTGAACTACAGGATAGTCTGAGAAGCCATGTATAACCAAGACGGATGGTCAGCTACTATTGCTAAGTTGAAATCCTCTGGGCTTCCTTCAGCATGAAGATAATTAGCTCATTAATGGCGCTGAGCAAAATGAAATGAAAGCACTTGGAAACAATACTTTTCCAAAAGAGCCTGACTATTTTGTTTGTGCTCCTGTACACAGCTGGGTGGATTAGGCCGTTCCATCCCCTGCCATTTTGTCTTCTGAAAGAAGGTGAACTCTTGCTTTGTTCAAGGAAAAATAACGACTAATTCCAAAGCAAGCCGGGTCCCACTGCAAGGCTGGATGAAGGGTGGTGAACCAGATAAGACAGGTGAGATTCCAGATTCAATATCGGGTGTCCAACCTTTCCTCTGGGATACCTTTCAGAAAGAACCATCATCGAGATCATAATTATTACAATTGATGGAAACATTTTATTGTTCTTTTCCAAATGATTAAAAAAAATCCCACAATAAGCAGGAAAATATTAAATTCAGAGGGAAAACAAGAACTTTATAGGCCATCTGCTCAGACTTTCAAATTTAAATTTTATACATAAGAGCACATTAGCTGTGAGGGAAAAAATGTGATCACATTTTGTAGCTGTCTGAGCAAAGGAGAAATGTCTCTCTTTGGGTTTTCTGCACAGAAATAAAAGGAGCTGTTTGGTGAAGAAAATGAAATGGCTTCGGTGAGGGAGAAATTTGCTCTTCACCATTTTCTATTTATGGAGTGCTGAACTTAACACCATCGTCCTTTATGAAATATGAAGTAAGAGCCTACACTTCAGGAGTTCACAGGTGGCATTATACAAACAGCATCCAGGGTAACTACAAAGGGGAAACCCAGACCCCGGTAGAGGGTAAGTGGGATGAGTATCTGGCAGGTGGGTGGGTACAGTCAGGGGGCCTCCTGTGGGCTGGGGCAGACAGCTCCTCTCTATGGCTGCCTTGAGCCAGGAGAAACACCCCAACTTTTCACCTGGTTCTTCAGGCATGTGTCTTTAGGAATCTGCGCTCTCACAGGGCACAGGAATGGTGGATGAAGCTGCCAGGAGGGAAAACCAGGGTTGATGCTGAGTGGAGAGAGGGTAATGGCAGAGAGCTCATTCAGGGGCTGTCTCCCCCCTCACCAGCCACAGCTGGAGGCGCTCCTCGTGAGTCAGGCTGGTGCTTGATTAGGTCAGGCTGCTCCTGCTGCCTCCAGCCTACCTGTCTGACTGCCTGACAGGAGGAAGGGAGGTCACGGCGAACACCAGGACAATTAGTGTGTGAGCTGTTGCCTCCTCCAGCGCCTGACTCCTGCTCCCAACTGGGGAGGAGAGCTCTGTCTCCATTTGGCCAAATGAAGCTGGGCACTCTTTCCCCCGGCCCCTCCCTTGTTTGGTGGTGAAAAGATAAAGGAGGCACGGTGAGAACCCAGGCTGAGGGGCTGGGTGCTGGTCCTGTGGGGTCTCCTGCGGTCAGCTCTGAGCTGGCACCTAAAAGCAGCTAGTTTAGGGAGGAAGGTGAAATCAGATTTAAAAAATACTGATTAAAGAAAACTAGTTAAAGGGAAAACTGTGAACGGAGGGTCATGCAAAACAAATTAGATTAATTTGATTCGGCGCTATTTTAGAAAAGCCTAGCAAAAGCTTAAATTAACCCGGTGATAAACGATGACGGGAACACAGAACTCAACAGGAAGGACAAGCACAGGCATCAACTTTCATTCAATCATCAGATCTTCAAAGCAAAAGGGCAGATTGGTTCAGCATGCGCAACAGTGAACCACCTGTGGTAGCACCGTCTGCTGTGTGTCCTTGAAAACGTGAACTACCCTCTCTGTGCTTCCAGTCTTTGATCTGTAAAATGCAGTTTCTAATAGCACAGCTACCTCTGTTGTTGTTTGAGAGTTCATTTTTTATTTTAAATTATATATATATATGCATTTCACATCTTTGTAAATCTGGGCTCTCCCCTCCCTGATCATTCCCTCCCTCTCCCCCCCCCCCCCCCCGGCCCCAGCTGTGTACTTAGGTTTGGTTTTTAGCTTGTTTTAACTTTTCCTCCTGGGAATTTGTTTGTTTTCCCTATGTCCCATATATTAGTGACACCATTTGGATTCTGTCTTTTCTGTCTGACTTGTTTCTGCTACTATGGTTTCTTCTAGGTCCATCCTTGGCACCATAAAATCATCCAATTTGTCATTTTTAGTTGATGAGTAGTATTCCATTGTGTATATAGACCACATCTTTTTATTCATTCATCTGTTTGGGGTTGTTTCCATGTCCTGCCATAAACATTCGAGTACAGGTGTCCCTTTGTACACGCATTGAGGTCCGAGAGTTCATTTTCACCAGAGACTTACATTAGCGATTCTCACTAGCTTGAAAGAAACTTGAGGAGGATTTTCACTTTTACCATGAAAGGAGAAAAGCAAAACAGCCCTCAGTGTTTGCTCTGCTGCATTTCCCCAAGCAGTAAGAGAATGTCCCACCAGCTCCTTCCCTGGAAACAACTTGATTCAGGATGTGTCCTTATGAGAGCCTGCTGTTTTTCCTGTGTGGTAGTGTTCTCTTCAACTTTGTGTGTTATTTGGTATGATTTGCTGCATTACTTTTGGGGTCTGGAAATACTCAAAACCCTTTTCATGCAAATGAATGGCATTTTTTCCCTTTGGTTTGCATCATTCAGACAACAGAGGATTTCACAGGCATACACTATTGGAGTCAGTCTGGACTCCAAATAGCTTTGGAGAGGTTTAAATGAGATATTACATGAAGAAAGTAGAATGCCCAAGATTTTGCAAGCACTCTGCAAAGAGTTGCTAGAAGGCGCCGAGGTGACTGTTATTGATAATGTTGATGCTGCCATTTTCTGTGGTTTCCTTTTCAACCCCCAACTTTTTAGGGGACTGTGTAATTCAAGAACTCACTCTTCCTTTTTCCCCTTCTGCAAGTGTTTCTTAGAAGTGCCGCATGCAGTATTTAAGCTCAGAAAAGCAAAGCAGCCCTCTTTATAATTGCAAGGCCATGGAAACAACCCAAATGTCTCAAAACTGATGAGTGGATGAAAAAAGATGTGGTCCATATACACAATGGAATATTGCTCATCGATTAAAAATGACAAATTTGATGATTTTATGATGACATGATGGACTTAGAAGAAATCATATTAGCAGAAACGAGTCAGAAAGAAAATGACAGAATCCAAATGGTTTCACTAATATATGGAACATAGAAAAAACAAAAAGCCATGAGGAAAAGTCAAAGCAAGCTAACAACCAAACACAACTCGGGGGAGTGAGAGGGCGGGAGAGGGTGGGGATGGTCAGAGAGGGAAGGTGGGGGGTGGACCCTTGGGATTACAAAAATGTGAAATTTATATATAAACACATGACTTTATATTTAAAAAATAGGAAAGCTAAGCAGACAGCGGTGCTCCTGGGTTCCTGGAACACTTCATGGGGAAGATGTCCCTTATGCAGACGGTGCCAACGATGTAGGAGAGTGTGCATTGAAAAGTATGAGAGAGAGGAAGTTGGGTGCAAGGAGAGCTGATGATGGGGCGATCTAACGCTGTTGGTTGGGGGAGAGGAAGCCTCTCAGTTCAGGAACATTTGCTTCCTCTTTCCTGTAAACCTAAGCGATTTGCCAAGCCAGTGTGTGCTGAGAGCAATGCCAATATTTTTCTTAGAAGAGGCAGCAAAGGGCAGGCTGAGCTATTTTTATATGAAATTCCATATACGCATATAACAAAGCAACTGTGGGTTTTAGAAATCGTAGGACAGACCATTAGGGAAGCTGAATTAATGAAGTGGGTTGAATGCAGGAGAAAAAAAGACAAAGTTTCTTAGCAGCGTCTCTGCAGGGGTTTCCTTCTGCTTTGCAAACACCTCACCTCCTGCCCCTCGCGTGAAATCCCATCCAGTTTGTTCAGAGTTGCCCTGTCCTGGCAGGGGTTTGGGACTTGGTGCAAAACTGCCCTTTATCCACCAGCCCTCTTGCTTTTGGCTCTTCGGAGAGTCTTGATTATTCCTTCCAAACAAAGGTTTTGCACCCTGAAGCTTTCTGCCAATATACATCCTTACCAGTTTCTGGTTCTAGATTTGTTTTTAAAATTTGCATTTGCTTAAGATGCTAAAATATTGAATCCAGAGAGACAAGTTGGTCTTTCAGAAAATATTGTATCTCTGCATAGGAAGTTTCCACTTAAACACATGGAGAAAGATTTGTAAAGAATTTATACTAGGGACCATAGCACAAGCCTCATTTAGAGCATGTTATAAATAATAATGAGGCCGCTTTCTAATTAGAAGCTGTTTCCACAAATAAAGACATACCAAGTAGTTTGTTTCTGTAGACTTAAAAAAATGGATTCATCAGCATATCTGAATCTATAGACCAAACTGGAAGAAAACCAAGATATTAATTTTATATGGGCGAGAAAGCCCCAAAAGAGTTCCATTTAAATACCTACATCTTGGATTGATTTCTGGCTCTGATCTAAGACCAGGGGTTCGATATGTTGCTGTAGATTATAAGGCGAGAACCAGAGAATTAGATGAGACATTTTTCTGACTTGTATTATCTCCTTGATGAACCAATGACTTGCTTTCAGATTCATTTTCAGTATGATTTCCCTGTTGGCTGTGTCCTGGACTCCATGGTGAGAAACCAGCAGGAAAACCCCAGGGAAGAGGTCAGAAAGGACGCTATCAGAGACAGAAATGGCATGAGACAGTGCTGGAGATTGAAAATGAGAGAGAGAACATTCAGGAAACACAATATAAAACATAATACACGGAGTACTGCCACCAATGGCATCATTTTGGCTCCTTTTATTTAAAGGCTCTTTTAAGTCTTCACTTGTAATTAATAAGAACTGCTATTTAAAAAATTTCAGAAAGCCCTCTATATAGCGTTGAAATATTAAAAAAATAACAGCCTTTCATCATGTCCAAAAGGAAAAAAAACCCCACAATTTATGCGAACAGTTTGGAATCAAAGTCTCTTTTAAGTTCCCTGGAACTGAGCATAAATAGGAGCAAAGTCTGGTCTCCTCAAATTAGCAGACTGTGGGCAGAAGGGTTCTGGGTCCTGCCATCCAAGCACCTGGACCACAGCGTTAAGAGTGGCTCAGGTAAGTGCTCTGAAGTTAGTTGCAAGAATGTAGCATGTTGGGATTTGTGACAGGGTTTATTTTATTTATTCAGGGCTGGGTTTATTTGCATAAAAGTAACTGCTGACCCATCAGTAATAGGGATACTCCCTTATTAAGAATATCCATTTTATTAAGGGAACGTGATTTTTTTAGCACCATTTGTGTGATATCGGGGTACAGGTTCACACCTCTTCAGATGTAGTTATCACACTGCACCCCCCCCCCCCCCGCCAATGCATCAGGTTGCAGCTTTCCCATTCAGGGTTCACACTGGGCTCACACTTTCCCAATGGGTTCACACTGTACTAGCCGTCTACCTCCCTAGCCCAGTCTCCCTCGGGGTTGAGACTATGGGTTATGATTTTCCCTCTAGAGGGGAGTTTACAACTTCCTCCCCTTCCTCCCCAACAGAAGCAACATTAATCACCGCATCAGCACTAGTACTCAGGACAGTCCATTACTTACCACAGAGTAGACTTTTAATGTTGAAAACTTATTCTGGGAGGAAGAAATTAGTTCCAAGTTTGGTGATGCAGGTGGCTGAATTCTCCCCAGGAAGGCCTCTGAGATTCACAATCAACATGGATGCATGCATGCAGTCAACATGGAAAGGAAAGTCTGCTGGGACATAGTAAGTTTTCCCACTGACTTACGTTTGGCCTCTGGGGAAGTTGGGCAACAATAACCACCATGTCAAGACTAGGGAAGCATCTTAATTTTTTTATTTTAAATAATTTATTTATAAATACTTATATTTCACATCATTGTGATCCCCGGGGGTCAGCCACCACTTCTCCTCCTTGGCCACTCCAGTTGTTCCCCCCATCCCAGTTGTGTATTTTCCTTTTGGTTGTCCATATATTAGTGAAACCATTTGGTTTCTGTCTTTTTCTTTCTGACTTGTTTCTGCTAATATGATTTCTCCTAGGTTCATCCATGTTATCATAAAATCATCAAATTTGTCATTTTTAATTGATGAGCAGTATTCCATTGTGTATATAGACCACATCTTTTTCATTCAGTTGTCTGTTTGGGGACATTTAGGTTGCTTCCATGACCTTGCGATTATAAATAGTGCTGCAGTAAACATCCGAGCACAGGTGTCCCTTTGTACCCACATAGAGGTCTCCTTTGGGTAGATTCCCAAAAGAGCGATTGCTGGGTTGAATGGTAGTTCCATGTTCATTAGTTTGAGGGTCCTCCACACTGCTTTCCATAGTGGCTGGGCCAGATTACATTCCCACCAGCAGCATAAGAGTGTTCCTTTCTCTCCGCATGCATGCCAACACTTGTTATTGCCCATTTTTTTTAATGTGGGCCATTCTTACTGGTCTAAGGTGGTATCTCATTGTGGTTTTGATTTGCATTTCCCTGATTGCTAGTGATGTTGAGCATTTTTGATGTGCCTGTTGGTCATTTGTATTTCCTCTTTGGAGAAGTGTCTCTTTAGTTTAGAAGCAAATGTTTTTAGCCAGAAAGCAGAAAGGGGTCTAGTACAGCTGGTATTTACTTGCATTCCTCCTCTGGAAGCATGGGACTTTGGAAGGCAGACCAAGATTGGGGTGGTAACAGCTGTCTGTGCAGATGTTGTCAACAAACAGGAATTAGAATTCTGATCTGTCATGTAGGAACCTAGACAGCAATTTTTATCGTGAGATCAGGGAAGAAGGGCCTCTGAGTGATCTCTCAATGCGGGTGTGCTCAAGACATTTTCCTGCAATGCCTTCCTTATCTAGCTGATTTCCCCTAGATGAGTTCACCCAGCCCAGACTATGTAAATGCGATCTATGTGGATTTAATATTTGTAAAGTGCTGAGATGCTGACTAAATGCCATAGAAGTGTCAGCTCTCTGTATTTATTGTGGCGAATTGCCTAATAATTCTCTCCCCTAGAATGTCTGATAGATATTTCCAAATTAAGTCCAAAATGGAATTGCAGGTTTTACTTTTTCCCCAAACCAATCTTGCCCATGTTGTTTTCCATCTCTGTAATAGCAGCTTGACCTAGTGACCCAGGCCAAAAGCTTGGGAATCATTGTTGATTCCTCTTTCTCTCTGGCTCTTCACTTCTAATTCATCAGCAAGTCACGCCGGTCAAAGATCTGAAATAGAAAACAAATCCATCTGCCTTTCTCCATCGTCGCTGCCACTCAGCTGGTCTCAGCCTCCCCCAGCTCTGGCCTGGAGGGCTGCAGTGGGTCTTTACTTGTTCCCTTCCCTCCAATTCTCCTATTAACAGCCTTTCTTCAGCACGCATACCAGAAGAGTCCTTTTAGAATGTGAACTCAAGATGACAATGATGATGATGATGGTGATAAAGATGGATGGAGTTAGAAGGAATCATGCTAGTGGAATTAAGAAAGAAAAAAGAGAAATACTGGATGATCTCACCTATAGTTGGGATACAGGGAAAACAAAAAAAATTAAAATTAACTGTCATCAGAACTGAAGCATAGAGCAAGGAAGGGGGAGGGGGTGAAAGCAGGGTAGATAGAGATGGGCACAAAAGATTAAGATGATGGTTCACAAGTAATAATGTGGTGGGAGAAACTCAGGGTAGACAATGACGTCTCTCTCTCTCTCTCTCTCTATATATATATATATATAGCAATCAATTATAAACAAACAAATAAGTACATTCAAAAAATAAAAGAAAATAAAGTAAAATGTGGACAGGGGTCATCAGGGTATTGAGTCAACAATGACTTATCAGTGCATGGAGCAGAAAATCAGCTGCCTTCCAATTTTGGTTCCCTTGTGTTCCCATACAATAGGATCACAGGCTGGCAGGCTTGGCAGTAGGTGTTATATCTCACAATTTGGGGGCTGTGTAAGGTGGTGGCAGATTGGGTATCTGGCCAGAGCTCTGTTCCTGGCTCACGGAGGGCTGTCCTCTCTTTGGGTCCTCATCAGAGGAGGCCCAAGATGACCCGCGTGGTGTCTTGACAAACGTGTGGACCCATATTACTAGGTCTGGCCTTGCAAGCACATCCCAAATCTCACACTTCCTATACCACTGCGGGGGTGTGGAATAGGGGGTGGGGACTAAGACTCAGCCCATGAACTATGTGTGAGGGGAGGGGAAGAGGGTGAGCCCAAACATTTGTCTACAGTGTTCAGCCAAGCACAGGTGTCTTCTCAACATTCAGCTTACAACCCAAGTGCTGAAGGTTTTCCCTGATCCCTCGGCTCACGCTGGTCACTTCCAAGCCCTTCATGCCACAGTTCTCTGTCCCACTCATCACCATCTCTTTCATTGGCATCTGGATCCTCCTTCCACCAGGGCAGGCACTAAATTCCAGAGGCTTTTGCTGTCATCTCAGCGCTTAGGATGATCCCAGAGCATAAAGTGCCTCAAGGAAGACAGATGAATACAAGGTTCCTGGATGCCCTGGCTCAGTCAATGGATAGGTGGTAAAATCTTACATTCTGTGAAGGTGGAAGAGTAAAGCCTGGTGAGTGGCAGGAAAAAAATGGGGTCTGGAAATGGTCTACGGGGTCTGTGCGCTCCTGGCTAAAATCAAGGGCTTCGCCTGCACTGCGCACTAGAGCCCTCTCTTTTTAAATTTTTTAAAATTTAAATTTTAATTGATTGTGTTGTGACTCATGGGCCGCTCAACAAGACACAAGGACTCCAAGTGAAGTGCAAAGCTGCAGGTTTATTGCTGGTGCACCAGGGTCCCCAAGCCAACTGGGCAAGAGAGACCCCGAGCTGTCTCTGTGACAAACTTTAATAGGGAAAAACCACCACTGTCCCCTATTGTGAAGCCAGCAAGCAGGTGTAGGACACGTTCCCATAACTGCAGTTTCCAATAATGCTGACGTCCCTCATCCATCAGGTGGACAAAGCCGTTGTCAGGAACAACCAGGAATAAGAGGAGGCAGAAACAGGATGTAGGACCAACTAGCTGTGGCGGGTCCTTTCCACTGAGGGCAGGGAAAGAACACTGGTCTCAAAATGGAGGTTTTAAACAAAATGGAGTCTCTTCGGTCAGTCTGTTGCCAACAGATTGCAATATATCATATTATTCTGCAGTCAAAAAAGACAAACGTATGTCGTTTGCAGCAACATGGAGAGAACTAGCGGGAGTCATGTTAGGGGAAATCAATTCCGAAAAAGGGAAATGCTGGATGGGTTCACTTTAGGTGGGTTAGAGGGAAAACAATCAAACAAATGACCAAGCATAGACTTTCTATCTTTAACCACTGAAGCAGCAACTCCAGAAATTTCTTTTCTTCCCCAAACTCTTATTTCTGAGCTTTCCTAGGCAATCCAGTGAAGATGTGCTCTTGTGATTTCTTCCCTTCTTTAAAAAAAAAGTCGAAAACAATGACACCCGAAGTTCAGCTTGAATCCCAACCTCCCTCTTCCTCTGCGCTACTTGAGCATAAAGGGCTGCTAGTCTCTAAAGCCATCTTCCAGATCGTGTCGAGTCCTGTCAATCAGGCTTTCAGTCAGCACACCTGCCAAAATGGCGCCTGTAATGTGCCACGATGCCCACGAAATTTGCCCCCAGCTCTTAAGGAACTCTCTCATTAGTAATTCCTTCCTATTGTGTCCTTGTTGGATTTGCAGCTTAGCTTCCTGTTCCCTCTCCAGCTTGTCTTCCCAGCAGCACCTCCGTTCTCCTGGTTTCTCCTCATCTCCCTTGACTCTGAGCATTTGAGGGCCCCAAAAGTCAGAACTTGGATGTTTTCTACTTCCCTTTGCTTCCTTGTGAGTTCACGAAGTTTCATGCTTTTCACTTCCACCTGAACGTTCGTCATTCTGGAGTCTCCTCCAGCCTCGCCTATCGTCATCTCCATTTGGATATAGAATAAGCCTCTCAGAATTCAAGGGTCCAAAATAAAACAGATTCATTTCACTCAAAAACGCTACAAGTCTGCGGTCTCCAGTTCAGAAAAAGGTGCAGTCGCAGAAGAGGGAACAAAACCATGGAACCAAGGGTCCGTCGTATCCTATTTCTTTCCAGACCTTCATCCAACCCATCTCCTTTTAAAATGTACCCAGAATCTAACTATGTACCGGCTGCTCTCCTGGTTGAAGCATCGTCTTTTGCCTGGATTATTTCAATATCTTCCAAATTGCTTTTCCTGTTTCCTTCTGGTCCTATTAGAACCTATTTTTAGCACGGCGGTCAGAAGGCTGCTTTTAAAACCTAAATCAGTCCAAATCCCTGCTTTGCTCAAGTCAGTGCTTACTTCCTCACCCAGTGAAGACTAAATGCCCAGTGGATGGTAATGTTCTTGAAGCTTTATACAGTTCCTGCAAAGGCACCTGACACACTGAAGTGCTTCGTGAACATTCTCGAAATCATTACTTAAAGAATTGACTTCGATTTCAGGGCATTTGGGTGGTTTCCATACTTGGCTATTGTAAATAGCGCTGCAATAAACATCTGGGTACAGATGTCGTTTTGGATTAGAGTTTTTGTGTCCTTTGAGTAGATTCCTAGCAATGGAGTTGCTGTATTGAATGCGAGCTCCATTTTCAGTAGTTTTAAGGGTCCTCCACACAGAGTCCATAGTGGCTGGACCAGTGGTTTATGTACACGATGGTATATTATTCATTAATCAAAAAAAGACAAACTTAAGTCATTTACAGAAGCATGAATGAAGCTAAATGGAATCATGCTAGCAGAAATGAGTCAGAAAGAAAAACATAAATACTGGATGGTCTCACTTATATGAGGGATAGAGGGAAAACAACCAAACAGACAAGAACAATTTAAAACTAGCTCTCAGCAAAATATAAACATGGAGCAAGGCAGCGGGGGAAGCAGAGTGGGAGGGGCATAAAAGACTAAAAGTATGGTTCACGACTGGTAAGGTGGTAGGAGAACCCCTAGGTAGATAATGATGGAAAATAAATAAAAAAATAGGCTTCTCAGGAAGTGGGGAGTGTCTTAGCATGTGTCAATAATATCTTAAATTCGGTCAGAGATTTCCAGTAGGTACATGTTGAACTTCTCGGTGACCGAATGTCCCCTTTGTGAACTGGTCTCCTAGTTCTCTTCTGCTTGTTTATTCCAGTTCGTACTACAAAAAGTAAACCTGTTTGTCTAACAGGTCAGGCAAACCTCTGTTTCAGGACTTGAATTTGTTGCTTCCTTTGCCTGAATCCTCTAGACTAGTTAGGCACATGGTTTTCTCCTTCACCATTTCTCAAAACCTTGGGATTATATATTTTTTTCAGCACCTCTTTCCTGGTTATCCTTTTAATAATTTAATATCATGTTTGTGTTAGCCTCTTCTCCCTAAAAATGTATCTCCACAATCTGGTCACTAGCTAACATGGCATTTTCACATTTTTATTATATTTATATTATAATATAGATATAGATATATCTATATTATAATATAAATATATATTATATTTGTATTTGATTAAATGTAGACTCCTTGAGGGAATTTTGTCTGTTTGGTTCTTCGAGAATCAACAGTTTCATTGATCCAACACAATGGCGGCTCTCAGAAGATGGTGTCGAATGGATGCATGAGACACTGGATAAATGACCTCTGATATTAAGGAACTGAAATCTTGGGTGGATAAAGTTCAGCAAACAGACAGCTGAAGTACTGAAAATGTCTCTTATTTTGTAACATCAATCCAGATCAATTATTTGTTTTGGTTTAGGGAATTTGTAGGTCAGATTGCTAAACTACCATTGACTACTGCTGTGCGCCATTTGCATTCCAAAAGAGTCTTGCCAGATGAGATAAAGGAAAACCTCTCTCGTTAATGGCCCCTGGGAAAACCTAGGAGAGCTATCTGGAATGACCTTTTGATGTAAGCAAATGGTATGCCTGGTTTTTCCTTATCAATGTAAAGATCTTCCCAGGATTAGAGACCATCTTCTGCATCAGATTTACACCTTGTTTAGAAAGCTAATTGCTTCTCAGGATGGTTTATCTTTCATGGAATTCGCCAGACCTTCACCAGGCCCAGTCAGGCCTTGGACCTGTGCCTATAAATACCTCTCCCTTTTGTTAATAAAGTTGTCTCATGGTTCATACTTCCATTTGACCCCCAGCTGTAGCTGGGCCATCTCTCCTCGTCGTTTCATTTCTCGTACTTGCGTCTGGCTGCCAACAGACTACTGTGGAGGAATTAAGGGGAGAAATGCCAGCAAATGATGAAAATTAAAAACAGTATTCCAATATTCAGAACACATTAAAACAGATTCAATAAATCTATAATGAGAATTTAGAACTGATCATTACAGTCGATGTCAGCTAGAGGAAGTTCACCACCAAGTCCAAATGTGAGTATACTAAGAACTACAGGAATATAATAAGTCATGTTGGCTCATTTCTTTTTTTGCTTTATAAAGATCAAGATACTAGAAAAATGCAACCTATGATGTATTTACATTGTAGTGAGTCAACCGACCAAAAATCTCCCATTAGTATCTTATGGGGAAAACCAAGTAAGACCTAACATAATTAGATGAATCTGTTTATGATTAAACAGATTGTTCTCAGCCTAGATAGAAATTCCATGCAATAAGTTGTAATCAGTTCTCCATGGGGTGTAAGCATTCTTCATCCTTTCCTTTTCTCCTCCAGGCAGAGAATATCAATGTCCTGAGGTTCTCTCACTGGTCCCAATCCACACACTTATCAGTACTTTAATTGATGTTAAATCTTTTGGGGGAGTTTTTGGGGGAGGATGGACAACTTCATTGCCCATCTGGATTCCACACAAGTGAGACTGCTTTGGACAACCAGTTGCCCCTGACTACAGGGAGAATATGAAGTTCTGTTGAGTTTATATGTTGCCTGCACCTGTGATAGATGATGTAATGTAGCTTAGTGGAAGCCCAGGTGAAAGGGATTAGAGCTTTGATTAGGGAAGGTAGAGGTGACATTCCTACAAGAAGAAGACCCTTGATTAATTTGAGGGCCCTCCATACAGCAAGGACATGGAAGCAACAGAAATGCCCCAAAACATATGACTGGATGAAACAGATGTTGTACATATACACAATGGAACATTACTCATCAATTAAAAATGACAACTTGTATGATTTTATGATAACATGGATGGACTTAGATTAATTCATATTAGCAGAAACAAGTCAAAAAGAAAAAAAACAGAAACCAAATGGTTTCACTACTATATGGGACATGGGAAAGATAAAAATCCATGAAGAAAAGTCAAAACAAGCCAACAACCAAATTGAAGTACACAACCTGGGGGGAGGTGGGACAGGGTGGGAATGGTTGGGGGGGGCCCCCAGAGATCATAGGCATGTGAAATTTATATATAAATAAATTATTTTTAAAAAAAGAAGAAGAAGACCCTTGAGAGGTAGTCCAGGCTGCTGGGAATACTGTGCTCCAGATCTCTCTGCTCTCAGACGTTATCTTTGCTTGCCCAGGAAAATGGCTCCATTTTCTATCCCTATTCAAAGTGAGGGAGAAAAGGTAGGAAAAGTGCTGGCCCTTTAAAAATTTAGTTTATTTATTTATTTATTTATTTATTTATTTATTTATTTATTTATTTATTTATTTATTTATTTATTTATTTTACCGGGATTCACCCCCCCCACCCTCCCTGACCATTCCCCCTCTGTCCCGCCCCCCCACCCCGAGTTGTAACCATTTGGTGTCTGTCTTTATCTTTTTAACTTGTTTCTGCTAATGTGATTTCTTTTA